>JAOTQR010037689.1:0-15617 GCA_025774065.1 Solanum ossicruentum | reverse complement strand
ATTACAATAACGCCAACGATTAACAACCATATCGGGTCTTAAATCCTAACTTTTTGTTCCAAATTTTATAAAAATTTTGGCAGCATCTCCCCTTATAAAAATTTTGGCAGCATCTTGAGCGGACACAAGTCTATCTTTCAATGTTTGGAAGCTTTTCTCAAATTCATCGGTCTATTCAAACTTAACCCTCTTTTGAGTCAATTTCGTCACGAGGGAAGCAATGGAGGAGAACCCATTCACAAAGCTTCTATAGTAGCCCGCAAGGCTCAAGAAACTCCTAATGTCCGACTGGGTCAATGGTCTATACCAATTCCTCCTCACATAAGTTTTCTCAGGATCCACCTTTATACCATCCCCCGATACCACATGACCCATGAATGCAACCTTCTTCAACCAAAATTCATCCTTGGCATATTTAGATTACAATCTATCCTCCCTTAATTTTTGCAACATGACCCACAAATGGCCCATATGCTCTTCCCAAATATGGGAATAGATCAAAATATCATCAATGAAGACCACAATAAAGAAATCACGGCAGGGTTTGAAGACCCTATTCATTAGGTCCATGAAGATGGCTGGCGCATTAGTCCATCCAAAGGACATTACCACAAATTCATAATGCCCATATCCAATCCACAATACCATCTTGGGAATATCACACTTCCTCACCCTCAGTTTATGGTACCTAGACCAAAGATCAATCTTAGAAAAAAAGCTAGCCCCTTGCAATTGGTCAAACAAGTCATCAATCCTTTGAAGGGGATATCTATTCTTTATGTGACCCTATTGACAAGGGTCACTAAGTGACCCATCTTTCTTCTTTACAAATCACACCGATGCACCCCAAGGTGATTGGCCAGATCTAATAAATCCCTCTTCCAACAAATCTTTCAATTGCTCCTTTAACTTCTTCAACTCCGTTGGGGCCATATGATAAGGGGGAATGGAGATAGGTTGAGTGTCGGGAAGGAGATCTATGCCACAGTCTATCTCCTTTTCAGGAGGGACACCGGGAAGGTCATTTAGGAAGACATGAATAAACTCATTTATAACCGGGACCAATTCAACGGAAGGGACTTTGGACTCTACATTCTTGACCCTCACAAGATGATACAAACACCCCCTTGGAAACCAACCTATGGGCTTTAATGCATGAGATGAACCTACCCATCACTATCGTATCATGACTTTCCTATTCAAGGGCGGGTTCATTTGGGAATTGAAACTTGACTCTATGAGTTCTACAATTAATAGAAGCATAGTAGGCATGCAACCAATCTATCCCAAGAATAATATCAGAATCAACCATATCGAATTCAATAAGATCACAAGGTAAGATTTATGCAAGATACAAATCAGACAATTTCTATACACCCTCCTAGGAAAAATAGATGGACCAATAGGAGTAGACACCTCATATGACTCATGCAACAACTCTGACTCAACATGCAACTTTTTAGCAACAAAAGGGGTAACAAAAGAAAGTGTGGCACCCAGATCAATCAAAGAATGTATATCAAGATCATAGATTTTCAACACACCGGTAACAACATCAGGGACTTCACGAACCCCTTGCCTCCCAAGTAGAGTATTAAATCGATTATGCCTTAGGGAACTACCTTGAGGACCAGCTCTACCCAAGAGGACTGAATTAGCACCCCGGACCTTGCAACGATTTCTTTGAAAATCTACTTTCTTGTGACTAAGCTCCCCACATTCATAAAATGCATTAGAACCCTTCAAACATAGGCCTCCATGGCTTTTCCCCATATTTAGGGCACACATCGTTAGGAACTAACCTACCAAAACCTTGTGTCCTATGCAGGTCATTGGCAAACCCCCTATTAGTAGCATGAGGAGGCCCTTGGCGCTAGCAAAATCTAGCACCCTTGTGTAACTTGCCCTCAAATTGGGCTCTCTTGGCCTCATGGCCCCTCCTCTTTCTCAATTTCTCCCCTTCCATTTTCTTGGCATAGGTCATAAATTAAGACAAGTCCATATCACTAATAAGCAAGGTAGATTGGCGTTCTTCACTTACCAAACCGGAAAACCCCATAACAAACTTATTCATCCTTGACCTGGGGTCGGCCACCAAGTGTGGAGCATACTTTGAAAGTTGAATAAATTTGAGAGCATACTCCCTCACACTCATAGCACCTTGTTTCAAGTTCATAAAATCAACCAACTTTGCTTCCCTATTCTCAAGAGGGAAAAATTGGTTAAGAAAGGCCAATTTGAATTCCTCCCAAAGTACCACATAACCATTATCCTTCTCACCCTTCCATTGATCAAACCAAATTTGGGCCACCCCTTTGAGTTGGTACGCCGCCAACTCTGCCTTATCATTTGACCTAACACCTATGATAGATATGATTTTGTAGACCTCGTCAATAAACTCTTGTGGATCTTCATCCACCTTTGACCCATAAAAAACCAGAGGATTCATCCTCATGAATTCTCTTACTTTAGCTCCCGGGGTATTAGCATGAGAGTCTTAGGCCCCTTGTCGAACATGGTTGGCCACCACTTAGGCATGAATAGTAAGAATATCCCGAAGCTCACCATTGGTAGGTTGCTCCTCGGGGATTTGGGCCCGTCTTTCTCTAATATTAGGCATGATCTAGCATAACAAATAACAATCGTTAGGGGGGAAAATTTATCACAACCCTATAGCACGAAATAGAACATGATAAAGGGAAACATTTCCTAAAATATCTCATAGCCTCATATTCATAGTCATGGCGCACTTTATAACCATGAATAGGACTTTAATCGACACGGTGTGTTGATCGTCGAGGATCTACCACCCTAGTGCTCTGAGAACAACTTTTTCATGACCCAAGCCAAGGGTCTAGACATGGTTCGGTGAATGGTGATTCTGGAAGAACCCCAAACAAGCCTCTTGAATTGTCATTACACATTATTGATCGTGGAAGCATGTGAAAAAGCATTAAATAGGAATAAGGGGAAAGGGACAAGGGGAAAGCTTTGCAACACATCTGCACCAAGAGAGAAGGAACTATAGCTTATATCATAAATATGCAACTTTTCCAACAAATACCTCTAAGTACATAGATTGAGCGGGGGCCAAGACAAAGTAACCGGGCTCACCCCCATATTCAAGTAGAAATAAGATAGTGTCTCAACACATAGAGAAGAGGAAAACATAAGCCAAACTCCCTGGATATGGAGGACTCACAAACAAGCTAGGAATAGCACCGTCTAGCCACGTGGAGAAGGAGGATGATCAACTTGGGCTCCGATTCTTACATGGTGATATCATATAGGCAAGAGTATGCATTAGTATGTTTGAATGTATTATGTATGTGGGATACAATTCAACAAGAGATGAACTTTGTAGTCAACATGCATGACAATAAGCAATTCGCGAGATATAGCAATATGACATTTATGATTAGTACATAAGTAAAACATGCTTAAGTATCCATACTCATATACAATATCATATGTGTAGAAGACACCAAGCTAGCTATTCAAGGTATAAACCCCTTGGTAGTTGTGGGGTATAAACCCCTCACATGATTGATGGTAATCACACCTTACCAACACAGTGATGAATTATAAGCCCCTTGTATGGTTGATGAGTATAAACCCCCAGCATGGTTACCCGGGCTCTTGTCCCCCCCGGATCGGGCATAGTCTAATGTAACACTTTATATAGGATTTGTCATAGGCTCTAATGCAACATTTCATATAGGAACAATCATATACATAAGCTCATTTCATCTTCATAACATCATTCATATCATATCTCAAGCTTTGGATCTTCATTTCCTTATGAACCATAACCTGACATTTTATCATACACCTTGGGGTGTGTAATAGGGGTAAAAGACTATGCAATTTAGACATGAAATCATACAAGAAAATCTGTAGTAAAACCATCAATCAACACTTTGCAACATGCCAAAGACATTCACATCAAAACCCCTCATCAAATCCAATATTAGATCCAAGATTTAGACATCAAAACATGCTAAAACAACCATACTTTCATGAACTAAAATCACTGTGCATTAAATTTTTCAATATACAAGACTCACATGTAAAATCAACTTTAAATAATGAATTACTA
This sequence comes from Solanum ossicruentum, assembly GCA_025774065.1. Lineage (NCBI taxonomy): Eukaryota > Viridiplantae > Streptophyta > Magnoliopsida > Solanales > Solanaceae > Solanum > Solanum ossicruentum. The sequence continues at coordinate 11,518 of JAOTQR010037689.1, read as the reverse complement.
GTAAAAAAAGGTTTAGGCACCATAGGTGGAAGGACCCAATATTTCAACATCACATACCTTAGATTTGGAGAAGTTCTTGATAAAGGTTGACAATGGAGACTTGAAACTTGAAGACAATCCTTATATCCGGATGAGGGTTTTGAGTCTTCGAATTTTGAGTAGAAGTATGACTAAGTGCTTTGGGAGTATTCAGAAATGCTTATGATGATATAAGGATGGAAGTTGACTGAGTGTAGATAAAAGCATGTTTGGATGACTTGGGCCTGACACTTAGAATGTTTTGGGACGCACAAGAAAGACACTGCCAGACAAATACACATCTCTGCATTACGGAGAGGACGCAGAGAACATTTTGTACTGAAGTGCGCCCAAGGCTTGTTGCAGAGGTATCGCGGAAAGCTCTCTGGAATTCGCCACCTAAAAATTTATAATTGTTATTATTTCGCCCTTAAATTGAGGCTAGACCCTCTTTCACCTAATTTGGACCCCCCTGCAAAAGAATCCGAAGTTGAATTTTTGAAGTCATAAATGAATTTTTAAATATAAGGAAATTAAAATTATGTACCTTACGTGGCATGTTTTGGGGCACTTTTTTGGGTTGTTACATGTGCCATTAATTCAGGTAAGTTATGTACCAAAAAGATAGATGTTGATTTTAAATCTAAGAGAGATTTGTTCGTCCTTGACCTTGGCAAGTGCTGACTAGACGTGATAACACGTCGCCTTTGTAGTGCATCACTAATCTAAAGATGGTGGTATTGGATGTCGGTTAAGAGAAAATCCTAAGCGACACATTATATGATATGAGATATTTTTAAAATGAATTGCATAACACTAAGTCCATTTTAAAAGTATGATTTTATGTTAAAACTGGCATGTTCATTGAGTTGAGTTATGGATTGTTGAGATGATTGTCGAGACAAATTGATTTCCTTATGTTTCAATAGTACATGTTTCTTTAGCTATTTTACATATCAGTATATTCCATGTACTGACATGCAGTTTTGCCTGCATCATAAATGATGCAGATATATGTGATAGAAGTCTTCCACAAGCACATCATTGAAGTCTAATTCTTGCTTTCGGACTTGGTGAGTCCTCCTTGCTATTCAGAGGTTCCTTTCTTTTCTTTCTTTGGAGTATCAATATTATTTCATTTGAGTTAGCCCGGGGCTTGTCTTGGAACCTTCTAGATGCGTATAGACCCTTCACAAATATTGAGTAGAGGATGTTGATCATTATTTCTTTCCTACACTTGTTTATTAGAAATTTCTATTTATATAAAGACTAGGTTATTTAGTTTACTTCATAGTCTTTTTGTTGGAGTATTTTTTTCTGTTGTTGTGTATGATGTGACGTTGAGGCTAGATGGTTCTCTTGCGGAATCAATAATGATTATTCAAGTGTTGAACAAACCAAGGGTACCCTCTCGGGGTGTGACAAACTTGATATCAGAGAACAGAGTTCAAGAGTCCTAGGGAGTCTATGAAGCTGGGTCTAGTAGAGTCTAGTTTATGGGTGTGTTGTGCACCACACTTTATAAAAAGGAGGTTATAGAAAATTGGGAATAGTTACACTTCTTTGATATTCTGAGTTCATGTGATAGAGTCTAACTCTACTAAAGTATCTACCTTATCCATACAATACATGTTTGTAGACCATGCCTCCAAAGCATACTGCTACCTGAAGGAATGCCTCAGCATCCAAGATTAAGAATTCCTCGATAGAAATGCCTACCTATAAAGGAAAAAGAAGATAGGGTAGACCTGCAAAAGCTACTGAAGTTCATCAGACGCCTACTGCTCAGCCAGCCCCCACTTTAAAGGCTAAGTTTAGGGCATCCATTACTATGCTCACCCAGCTTGTGGCATCGAGAGAGTTAGTCAAACATCACAGGCTCCTAATTCTAATTCCCACGAGGCCACTGCTGCAACTAGGCTTAGGGAATTTTTGAGAATAAACCCACCAGTTTTAAGAGGGTCTAAAGTTGAGGAGGACCCCTGAACTTCATTGATGAGATGTGGAAAGTCCTGAAAGCCATGCATGCGACTGAGATTGAGGAAGTTGAACTTGCCTCCACCTAGCTTAAAAATGTGGGGAACTTCTAGTACAACCAATGGGAAAAGGTTTAAGGTGAGGATGCTGAGCTTGTCGAGTGGATTGAATTTGAGAATGTCTTCTTTGCACACTTCTTTCCCCAAGAGTTGATGGAGGAAAATATTGAAGAGTTTGTGAACTTGAAGCAGGAAGTGTTGACTGTTAAGGAATACAACCTCAAGTTCATTCAGCTATCTAGGTATGCTCCAGAGATGGTCCAAGATATGAGAGTGAGAATGAGAAAGTTTACATTTTGATTAGGTCAACCTATTAAGAAGGAATGCAAAACAACTATATTAATCCTAGGTATGAACATTTGTAGACTCATGGTTTATGCCCAACAAGTTAAGGAGGACAAGAAGCGGGATAGAGAGGAGCATCTGAGCAAGAAGGACAAGTCAGCAGGGCCTGAGCCTACCCAGCCTAAGCAGAGAAAGTGAGACAAGTCCTATATTTTGAAGAGATCTAATAGCTATGCACCATCCTCAACAAGTGCATCAGCTCTTACTAATAGGTATGATCAGAAGTCCCAAGGTCATTAAAACTTTAGAGCACAGGTTTCTTAGTCGTAGGCCAGTGTGGCCCTTGGTTTAAAGGAGAAGCCACCTTGTGTAAGATATGGCAGGATGCATTTAGGAGTGTGTAGAGAGGGAGGAAATGGATGATATAAGTGTAGAAAGATGGGACACTTCCCGAAGGAATGTCCGATATGGGGAAATAAAGCTTAGTCTTCTACAACAACACCACTAGCCATAGGTAATCAATGAGGTGTTGTATCAGGGATAAGGACAAGTAGTGAAACAAGCCATCTGTATGCAACGAGGAACTGACAGGACCAAGAGGCAGCACTAGATGTTTTCATGGCTTTGAGTCTTTACTTTTGACTATTATGCTTTTCTTTATCCAAGTGAAACTCTATCGTTTGTGATGCCATATGTGGCTGGTAGATTGGAGATTCTTCCTGAGTGTTCGCTTGAACCTTTTTTTGTTTCCACTCCTGTTGGTGAATCTATTCTAGCCGAGAGAGTTTGCAGAGATTGTGTAGTATTCGTCCATCATAAGGATACCCTTGCTGATTTGATAGAGTTGGAGATTATCGAATTTGATTATCACGACCCAAGCCTAGAGCTTAGATGTGACATAGCAAATGGGAAGTCCAAGGACAACCCAAACAATCCTCTTAGTATATCACATATACATCCTTGGTTGCGGAAGAAAAATATGCAATAACAAGAGTCAAGTATAAAAAAGGAAGTGGGACTAAGGAAAATCTTTGATGAACACAGAAAAATAGGAAGAGTTGAGCTCATAAGCATATTCAAACTTAGTATCCAATAACACCTCTACTTAATAATAGAGCAGAGGCCAAGACGCTCCCTGGGCTTACCCTCATAATATAAAATATTCAACATAAAGAAGAAGTCTCAACATAACATGGATAATGAAGATATTCTTCTCAGATTTTAGGACTCAGCAAAGCTTTCTTCAAGGAATTGAACTAGCCATATGGAGGAGATCGATCAATAGGAGCTCTTTTTCCTACATGGTGATATCATGTAGGAATAGAGTTTGCGTTAGTATGTTTGAATGTACTAAGTATACGGTGTGCAATGCAAAAAGAATCATAAGCCATAATAACAAGGTGCTTAATCATAATCAATGAACATAAGCTCAAATGACATCAAGGCTTAGGATAAAACATGTTTGAGGATAATTATACTTGCATAACTATTTTAACACATTAAAGTGACATGAATAGCTCATCCAAATACCTTGTACTAGAGGGTGAGAAATATAGCATGAGTCATGACCCCTTCTAGTAGGTAGTGGATAGTACATGGTATTAAGTCATACATGAGGGTAAGGCATTTGACATGGTTCATGACCCCTTCACGTACACACTAGGTAATGAATAATAATAGGCCGTACATGAGGGTAAGATATACAACATGGTTCATGACCCCTTCACGTAGACATAAGATATTTAGTAGTATTGATCCTTACAAGAGGGTGAGATATAAAACATGATTCATGACCCCTTCATGTAGATGTAAGATAATACATATTAGTAAATCGCACACGAGGGTGAGGCATAAAACATAATTCATGACCCCTTCATGTGGACATTTGCCTTGTACTAGAGGATGAGGAGTACAACATGATTCATGACTCCTTCTAATAGGCTTCACAATTAACATGAGAAACAAACATAGAATAAGAGCTCAATAATTCACTTTTAGGTCATAAAATCTTTTCATGAGTTTAATACATGCTTGGGAACCCATAAATCATCATAAAATGCTTGTCATGTTAATTCATACAATAATGTGTCTTCAATATCAAGAATCTGTGTCAAGTAATTTTGTCAAACACATGGTGGGCATATGCCCCTATACTTAAATGCATGCATTTCAACAGTAGTAAGACCAACCCATTTCAAAATCATTCAAATCAACCCACTAATATTGTACTAAAACTCCCATATTTTTAAGAAAGTATCATACTCCAAGACATGTAGGTCAATTAATTAGTTTAAATCATTCTTAATCAACCCATCATGATGATATATATCATCTTTTCAGACTATGGACATGGGAGCATTAAATCCATCTTATCAAGAAAAAATCCTTACTTTGGGTATCATGAAATTCACCTTAAAAGTTCACAATCCTCCATGGTTTTCATAATTCATATTATGCTTAGTATCAACAAATACGAATCAAATCATGGAAATAGCTCCCATAGAAACTCATGCATATTTAACCAATACTTGAAGAATCCAACTCAAGTCATGTTTCTAAGGCATAATAAAGTTTACCCATAAAGTATTCAACATTAAAATCATGAAATTTGATGAAGAGAGGAGGATTGGCTTCATGGGTGGAAGGGACCCATGAATAAAACCCACATGCCTTAACTTGGAATTTCTCAGAGTAAACTTGAAGGAGACTTGAAGCTTGGATTGGGTCCTTGAAATCCAAAGTTGTTCTTGAGATCCTTGAATTTGAATGGGGATCTTGATAAAGTCTTGGAGAGGTTTATAGAGAGAATAATTTGGTAATAAAAATGATGAACTGAAAGGCTTGGGACATTAAATGAGTATAAGAATGTCAATCTTTGTCTTTGAAAGGGTGGGAAAAGACAAAGTAACCCTTCCTAAAAAGCTGTTAAACGTCCCCTACGAGCCCCGTTACGAGTCGTGAACAGTACTATGACTCATGGGACCCCTCTTGTAACCCTTTGGCTCAAAATAGAAATCTCTAGAACTTTCTACAAGTCACACTACGACCCGAAGCCCATGATACGACACTGTAACAGAGGTTTCATAGTGTAACTCTACACTGGCAATCTTCAGTAAAATAACCATAATTTTTAACTCTAAATTTCAAATAAGGTGAAACCAGTTGGACTGGAAAGCTAATTCAATGGGATTTCATTTGGTTTGTTAGGGGTCATCTAGTTCTTTGTGTGGTCAAAGTTATGATCATTTAAAGTTAGCCCTTGCACAATCCAACACTCAAAACTCAATCTGTAGAAAATTCTTGAACTCGTCTAAGTACTAAAAGTGTCTCATGACCCTAATACACTTCCCACCTGTACAAATGAGGCTTCAAACATACATACATATGACTATTGAGTTATGGGGTGTCACGTTGATGTGATCTTACGCATGGATTGGTTTCATGCCTGCTATGCCTCCATTGATTGTAGGACTCAAACTGTTAAATTCTAATTTCGAAATGAACCGGTCTTAGAGTGGAAGAAAAATTCTGTAGCTCCTAAAGGTAAGTTTATTTCTACCTTAGGGCTAGAATACTAATATCCAAGGGATTTATATTTAAGACTTCAGGATTAAATAATTTGATTATTTATTGAAATTAAGAATAATTTGGAGTAAAATAACAACCTTCTATATTTTCTAAAATGAAGCTTATGTAAAATTAAATTTAAAAGGTTAAATAGGCACTCCAACATAAAACCAAAAAATCATAGAATGGGGTATTAGAAAGTATGAAGTCATATTTGGATATCCATTTGATAAATTTGAAAAAAAAAAGATATACATTTCTTTTCACGTCTCCATGAATCTATCTATGAAGTTTCTCCCTGTCAATGATAGATCTACATGCAATAAAAATCAACACGTTACTAAGATAATTAAAGTATCCACAAAACATTAATTAAATATTATATTCAAAGGAGAAGAAAAAGAAAAGTATTTAACCTCCAGTTAATGTTGACAAATGTTTTCTTGACTAAAATACTTCCCTAATTTTTTACCTTTCTTCAAGCTTGAGAATATCATCCACCTACGTCCACAACAATTAATCATAAATCACAATTATGCATAACCAATTATAAGTGAAAGAAATAGGCTTAGAGATGAATGACATTTGATTGATTAAAACCTTGTCTAAAGTCGCAATTGTTGCATTATACGCAATGGTTAGAGGTACAATTTTCATACCATTCTTTGAGTCACAACAAAGCCTAAATAATAAGATCAACATCAAGATTAATTGATGAGTGTTTTGATAGTCTAAGGCATTAATAGAGTCAATGCAAACACTATGTTTGCTAAAAATATTTTTCTCTCTTTAGTTTTTTAAATGTTTTTTTTTTACTAGAGATTTTTATTTGGGAAATATGAAAAAACTTCATTCTTTTACTATTGAAATTATAAAATAGTAGTCGTCATTAAATATTAAAAGAAGAAAAAATTATCACTTTTCTCTGAACTTCTAGAGGAAGTACTCAAAAATGAGCATATTTATATGACATAACCCCTTTGTTTAATACAACTCGAAGTCAATAACTACGTAACCATCATAGGAGAGGATTAAACCATAAAATTGGATGTTTCCTATTATTCCAAAATGAGGACTTGATGTTACTGATTTTTGATCAACTGATGGGATGTCCCTTCCCCGGGCAAGGTAAGGGACGGATGTGGCATGACATCGCTTTGTTGTATCATCACTAGCTAATAGGTGATGGTTGTCAGTTGGAGATACTCCCAAATAGGCTTTAATAGTCCTCTGAGTGGATTGGACTAGGTGGTATATGGTGGTCATTGTCTAAACTGCATTTTTACTTTAGACTCTTGACTTCCAGATTGAGTTTCCTACTTTTTGAGTTTAGCTATTTGAGTTGATGTTATTCTTCCTTTACATGTTTCTTTCTGCCATTTTACATACTCGTAAACCTCATGTACTGATGTCCATTTGGGCATGCATCTTTTTATGATGCAGAGACAGGTACTAGTGGTCATCAACAAGCATCCTATTGAGAACCTATTTGCTTTCAGCTGATCGGTGAGCCCTATCCTACTTTCGAAGGATATCATATTGTTCTTTTGTACTTTGAGTTTAGACTTATTTTATTCTATTTTGAGATAGTTATGGGTCTGTCATTCGCACCACTTTGTCGATGAATAAATACTTCAAGGCTAGACTGTTGAGTTGTTGTAGGATTAAGTTTTTGGCTAGTTTGTTTCATAATAGTCTTACTCAATTTGATTGCTATATTTTTTGTTGTTTGATTATCACATCATCATCGCCTTCCATTAAGTATTTCTTGATCATTGATGTCTTCTATTGTTAGTTATGATTGAATGAATATGATGCGGCGAAGTGTTTTGCTTGGGGACTAGCAATAGTCTCTGAGTGCCGGCCACACCAAGGGTACCCTCCCAAGGGATGAGATTAATTATCAAAATTATTTTGATAGACTCATCAATCTCTTCAACATTAATAAACTGCAACTGATCACTATTCAGGAACCATTTGCTAATGCTGACAAATTATAGTTTTTCAGAAATAAAAATGGTTTTACTGATGGCCTTGTTAACAAAAAAGGGAAAATTTGGTGTTTCAGCAAATGCTCTATAGAAGCTACACTTTGAAAGTGTTACATAAACTCTTCCGACCAAATATGATAAAGCATAATCATAGATGGTTGTAATGTTCTTGATGCATGTTTCAGTGGTGATATCCACACTTGGACAATTAAATGGTAAAGGAACAAAATAATCTATAATGAGACATGGGCAGATACTATATATGGGGAGCACAAATATTATTTATGTACCAAGAAAAGGCTCCGACCATAGAGCATTACTTATAAAGCTCAATTCAGATGATTAGAGACACTTTTATTTTAAGTTTTTCAACTTTTGGATAGACCAACCAAGTTTCTATGAATTTGCTTACGAGTTATAAGATGGATCATACAGTGGTAACTTCATGAGTGTTACAGGCCTATAACATCTATAGGAGACATTCATGAGAAAGTAAAATAATTTGAAAAAATAGTGGAGGATCATGAAGTGGCCATGGATTTAGACCCATCAGATCATAACAGGTGAATCAATACTGAAGAGGATGGTTATGGTTTTTTGTAGGGAAAAGATCTCAATAGATACTACACTCATTCTTTTTTGATTCTTATTCCCTAAGTGGAAGAACCTACTAGCTCTTCAGAAACAAGATTTTGTCTAAGATTGTGGCCACAGGGCTTAATCATTTTCTCCCTTATCTTATCTCTGAAAATTAGGCTATTATCATTAGTAGCAGGCTCATCACTGATAATGTTATCCTAGCTCAAGATATAGTCCATTATATCAATAATGTAGCACCCGACCCAGAAAACAATCTAATTTGGATAGCCTAGAAATCCCAGAAGAACTTGAGAAATCTTTTTCTGTCCAGTGACCACATGGGGGAATCTACCGCCCGTAGGTCATCCTAGTGGTTGCTCCTAACACTTAGAAAATTATTTTACTTTTGAACTTATCATACGGATGGACTCTACGGCTCGTACATAGACACTTCTATGAACCATAGATTGTGTTAGTAGATGAGATTGAGAGAGTAGGAAAAACTTTTCTGCTTTCCACGAAACAGGTCCTTGAGCCCTAGAACATTCTCTAAGTCATAGATTTGGTCTCGAAGTTCCTAGGATTATCCAATTATCAATCCCCATAGAGAGCTCTGCAAGCTGTAATTTGATTTACAACCCTTAAAATGTGTCTGTGCACCCTATGTTCTTGAAATTATTCCATGTGTCAAACCAGCCTATGACCCATATTGAAATCTACGATTCATGGACTTGCACTCTCTGTTTTCAAACACAAAAATATAGTTGTAGTAATTTTCCTTGAACATACAGAACAAGCCCGTAGAAGGGACGACAATCCATAAAAGTTGGTCGTGGACCCATGGTTCAGAAAATTGAAATTGAGCCCAGGTTCTACAACTCAAGATCTTTGAGTCGTAGACTAATCTACGACCCTTAGAAGGGTTCCATAGATCAGTCTGCCAGGTTTTAGTAAGAGTTATTTTAGTTTCATCATTAACTTGTTATGGCATATGTCTTTATCTATACTGCATACTTTTGTGAGTCGAGCTATTCTAAAAGTCAAGTACATTAGTTGAGTATCGTGATATGAGTAACGTGTATTTTTTTGGCTGCTAGTTTCTATCTCGGTCCAAGACTTTTAGTTCTTGGGCCTAAGTGTTCCCATACATGAAAATACCTATATTTGGTCATATTTTACCTTCATATCATTCAATACTTACTCAAACACTTAAACAAATATTTCACCCTAAATTCAAGTCCCAAAACTCATCTGGACCTTAAGGATTTCACTCAAGCTTCAAGTCTCCATTTCAAATATTCTTCAAGAAATTTTCCAAAGCTAATGTATTCGGATTTCTTTCGTGGGTTCCTTTCACCCATGATGCCCACGATTTCTTTTACCTAAAATTAAATCATTAGTGTTGATTTGCTTATGGGTCTTATTATGAATTTCGCTGCACACTACGTTGGAGTTCATGAAATTGTGATTGTTTTGACATATGAATCCAAGATCTATTATGAGATTTGATGAAGGATTCTGATGTATATTGCTTGATGGTGTTACCAAGTATCTATTTATGGTTCTCCTATAGTGAAATGCACCTCTATATTGGGGCCACCTATAGGGAAATGCACCTCTAAAATGAAGAAAAAAAGTGTTAAGCATTTTAATTGCAAAAAAAATGCAACTTTTTAGCTATTAAAATGCTTAACACTTTTATGTTCAGAATTCAACTTTCAAGCAATTAAAATGCAACTTTTTAGCTATTAAAATGCTTAACACTTTTATGTTCGGAATTCAACTTTCAAGCAATTAAAACCTCTTATATCATTTAGAGGTGTATTCAATTCTACTTTATATAAATTAAGTATTATATTTTAAAAAAGAAGAGCTTTCCTGGTAAGATATACGCTTCGGTAAGACGTCGATATCAATTAATAAAGTATCTATTTATGGTTTTACACTAAATTTTGTAGCATGATTCCACTCTTAAATTGCATGGTTTTACACTAGTACTACACACCCGTCAAGTGTTTGATAAAATGTCCGGTTATGATTTCTTGAGGAATTGAAGGTCCAATGCATGTTTTATGAGTTGAATGACTATATGATGATGAAAGAAATGTATGTATATGATATTATCTCTATAGTGCTGGGAATTGACCAAGCCTCACTTAGAAGGTTATAGGCCCGAGTAACCACGTTGAGGGGTTTGTACCTCGATTGCCTCGCTCCGGAGGTGGTAGGCCCGTGCAACCATCACTAAAAGAAAATAGGTCTTTAACGAGGTCAAATCCCATCGTAGTTGTACATTAGTAGCTTCGTCATTAAAAGTTAACGATTGGATTAAATCTCGTCGCTAAAAGTTAACAGCCGGATTAGATCCTATCGTTAAAAAAACTGTAACGATGACAAAAATTTGGTTGTTATACCTTTTTCGTAGCAACCAAATTTTTCCTTCGCTAATTGATATTCTAGTTATTAAAAAAAATGACAAGTCCAGTGCACTTCCGAGGAAGCATCCGACCATAAGGATCTATTTTACTGTAGCCGTACCTTCCATTTTTGCGAGATGATGTTACCAAGGTTTGAACCCATGACTTTCTGGTTACATGATAACAACTTTACCAGCTATTCCAAGGCTCCCTTCAGCTCTACTTATTATAACCTTAATTATAATCACAAATCAAATCAAGAAAAGTGCAAACTGAATATGGATACACACACACAAACCTACAAATACGTGCACATATGAAGATATACAAATTGATTATATTCATATAAAATTTCATAGTTCACTATAAATAATGGTATTGCGTAAAAATACAAAAATATAGACATACGAATTTCTGTATTATACTTTTTAACTCTTAATAAAAAAAAACTAGAATATCTTTAAACAGTTTCTGAAATATGAAATGCATTCTTCCTGTGCTTCAAAATTTTGTTGCTGATACTTCTTTACACTTTCTCTGAGGATGAGTGTCACAGCCCGACCCCGGGACCGTGACTAGTGCCGATTAGGCACTATTATCGATACAAACACACATGACGACATGA
>JAOTQR010037658.1:0-15619 GCA_025774065.1 Solanum ossicruentum | reverse complement strand
AATATACTTAAGTTCAAATTACCCAACGTCCACAACAAAATTTTCCAATTGTATAATTATCCTTAATTTAAAAAAAATATGGGGTCTAACATGAGCTGAACTTATTTATTGACTTTATAATGATCTGAATCTGATTATTATGATTTACATGGATTTTATGAAGCATTAAATAGGCATGGCTAAATTCAAGTAAGCTTTAATTGTTGATTTCTTCATGAATTTTCTATGATTTCATTTTATTATGATGATTTAACTATGAATTCCTAATACTCATGCTATTTCTTTATTCTTTATGGCATATGCATGCATGAACAAGTTTTTCATGAGATTTATGATGTGGGTTATGATCCAATTATTGTCACGACCCGAGCCTAGGGCCTAGACGTGACATGACGAATGGGGAACCCGAAGGGACCCGAACAAGTCTTTTAGCATATCATTATACATCCTTGGTTGCGGAAGCAAAGTAAACAACATCAAGAGAGTACAACTAAAGATAGAGACTAAGAGAAGAGTTTAATAACATAAATCATAAGAGTCAAAGCTCAAATGTAATTACGTCACTTGTCCAACAACACCTCTAACGTAGATTGGACGAGGGCCAAGACAAACTTTCCAAGCTCACCCTTTTAGTATCACAATGTTCATCATAAGGAAATATCATAAGCAAGAGAGAGATAGGCTAATGTCCCCGAACTTGAGGACTCACTTCAAGATGTCAAAACTAGCCACGAGTAGGATGATCGTGAGGAGCTCCGGTTCCTACATGGTAACATCATGTTGGCAAAGAGTATGAGTTAGTATGTTTGAATATTTTAAGTATGTAGGATGCAATACAACAAGAGATAGGCAACATAGTCGAAATACATATTTGTAAGCAAGAGATAGTATATTAACAACATGGCATGCATGAACAATGCTTGCAGTAAAACATGCTTATATATAACATATGACATGTGTAGTAAGAGACTGATGGAATCTAAGGACTACCACCCCTTTAGAGAGGTGATTGTGGTATCAACCCCTCAATGGGTTAATGGTTATCACATCCTACCACCATGGTGGTTGAGGTATCAATCCCTCAATTGGTTGATAGTTGTCACACCCTACCATTCATGGTGATTGAGGTGTCAATCTCTAATTGGTTGATGGTTGTCCCGCCCTACCATCTATGGTGTTTGAGGTATCAACCCCTTAAATTGGTTGATGCTTGTCACACCCTACCATCCATGGTGATTGAGGTATAGCACCTCCTCAACAAGGTATGGTCAACTTTCAATACTATAGATACTTTTCATGAAATCAATACATATATACCTTCCTTTCATCATCATAAAGTCATTCAAGTCATAGGTCATGCAATAGATCATCAATAGCTCAAGAATCCAAATAGGACATTTTATCAAACACTTGGCGGGTGTGCAATGCTAGTATAAAATCATGCAATTCAAGAGTGAAATCATGCAAGAAAAATTGAAGTAAATTAACCCACCAACACTTGGTAATACCCTCATGCAATACACATTGAAACCCTTCATCAATTCTCAAAATAGATCATTGATTGATAGCTCAAAACATGCTTAAACAGTCACCCTTTTATGAAACCCCAACATAGATCATAGTCAAATTCATAATAAGAAGACCCATAAGTAAATCAACTTAGAAACATGCAATTTATGTAAAAAGAAAGCTTGGGCACCATGGGTAGAAGGACCAAATGGTTGAAAACTACATACCTCAACTTTGGAGAATTCCTTGATAAAGATTGAGATGAAAACTTGAAGCTTGAGTGAATTCCTTAAGATCCGAATTGAGTTTGGGACCCTTGATTTTGAGTGAAATATTTTTCTAAGTATTTGAGAAGGTTTTGGGGAAAGTCTTGTATGATATGGCATTGAAAAATGGCTAAGTATATGTGTTTTTATGCATAGGGAGGCTTATACCCAAGACGCAAAGGCCTTGAACCGAATAACAAAAACTGACAAAAAGAAAAATGTATGGGTCCATGCCTTCGCCGTATTGCGCCAGGGGCGCGGAAATCTCTCTGGAAATTACATTTTTGAATTTTTAAATTTTGATGCGATTGCTCTAAAATCGGGGTTAGACCCATTTTCCACTCAATTTTTCCCCTGATCACAAATATGAAATCTAATTTTTGATATCACACATGAACTTTGAGATATATGAAAATTATGAATTTGGGCACTTCCAAGACACATTTTCGAGCACTTTTTGGGGTCACTTCAACTATGACTATGATTATAATTTCAAGTATGGTTATACCTAACATGTGATCATATAATTTCTATGATACGACTTTTAAGCAATTATTGATGTGTATTCACTATCATGTATAAGTATCAATGAGCGACTCTTATGCATGAAAGTATGACATGAAGTATGATTTGATTTTTTAGCCTAAGTATGCATGACTATGAAGTATGTTTTGGCTTTTAAGCCAAGTGCTCATGAGTATGTTTTGAAAAGACTTATGTTCCTATTTCCAGCATGTATATGTGTATGTATTTCTATGGGAAAATGACTTAGCACTGAGAGTACCTTGAGATTGAGGCTCATCCGTTAATTGAGGCATGACCCGCTAGAGATGAATCTCATTGTCCCATAACTACGTGCCATCGTAGGTTAAAGGAACACCCATTAGATGATGCTAAATCCATAGAGGATGAGGCTTGATTCCCTTTTCCTATATGGACCATCCGTTAGTAGAGGCTTGGTCAACTATGTAGCTTTAGTGGATCCACTTGTGCATTATGGATGTTCACCTTGGCAGATGATACCTCTTTTTCTCTAGTGTAGGGGTAACATCGGGATTCCACGTAATAGCTCGCGTGGTCTTATATGTCGGTTGAGGTCTCATCCCCGCTATATTCAAGTATTATGGCATTTCATGCATCATGAATTTATGACATATTGATATACTATTCTTTCTTTTATTATATACTTCCTTCTACATATATGTGCCCTTCTTATTTGACATTGAATTACAGGTCAATATGTTCATATGCATTGCATGCTTGCATACTTAGTATATTCAGGTATACTAATGTATATTTTTTAACTACATAATCTAACCATGTAGGGACCGGAGATTATCTTCATCCACTTTATGACAGTTAGATTGGATTGTGAGCTTGCTAGTGGTGAGTCCTTTACTCCAAGGACAAGACTCACTATCTATCTACGTATTATGCTATTTTCACTTATGCCTTTACTTTGAGGGTGAGCTCGGGACATGCCTTGGCCCCTGTCCTATTCTATTATCTAGAGGCATTGTTGGACATCATATAAACTCTATGTATGAGATTGTTTATGTGTTATGTCTATTGTTCACAGAGACTATGTTTATGTCTATCTCATGTTGTTGGTGCTATGATGATAAGTTTATGACGGTATGTGAGAATTTTGAAAGTCCTTTGTTCCTCCTATCCCCATAACGTGAGTCATATTTACCTGCTCCTTAGTTCTTATGTGTTATGTGCTATGTGAATCCATGCAAATCCCTATTCCTATGATATCCTCATAGTTTGAATCCAAAGCCCCATTCCTTTAGAACTATGTGCTTGTTGTTTAATTATGCGCTTCCAAATTGATGATGTGTATATGGATGATATGAGCCTTATTTGGAGACTATCGGGTTTGTAAGGATCTACCATAATTGAGATTGTCAAACATAAATAATCTAACATGTAATCCTATCAGGAATTCAAGATTGTAGAACTATATGATTTTCACATAACATATAAGTTTAGTCAAGAAAACATACCAGAATAGGCCATGAGATCTTAACTTGATTGCTTATGTGGAAGCCTTTTTCTTGTTCTTGACAAGATATTAATTTTCTCTCTCTTGACCTTATACTGATTTCTGTTAGAATGACTGTTGATGAAAATTGAAGTAATCTTCAGTATTTATAGGCAGAGAGAGGACCAGTTACTTTAATCCTACTTTCCATCATCATGGATAGCGAAAATTATACCATACTAACCGCCATAACTTCCTACTATCATGCCCCTTAACCACCCATTATCATCCCATAACTTCCCACTAACATACCCATAACTTCCCACTAATATAAGTAGTGGGTGGTGGTCAGTAGTGGATCCAGGATTCCTGGATTGTGGGTGCTCATTTTCTTTAACATAAAATTGCTTGCAATCACATAATATAAATATATAGGTACTTGAGCATATTAATAAAAAATAAATGATAAAACAACGATTAATATTATCATAATAAAAAATAACTTATAATCACTAGTCACAATAACCTACTAGTAATATTAACATTACAAAAAGAGACTTCTAGTATTGAAGTTATAATTGTCCTTGACGACTTTTCATATGTTGAAAATGATGAATGATAGCATCATTGCTTATAGTTGCAAGTATCTTAATCTCTAATAGCAACCAAACAACCATTCAAAAATTTATTGCCGATACTAGTATAAAGTTCATTTTTGATGTAGTTCATGGATGAGAAAGCTCATTCCATAGAAGCAGAAGCAATGGGAAGAATGAGAGCCACTTGATAAGCAAATAAACAAGTGGCCAAGTTTGATGCAAACCTGACTGCACCAATTATTTAGCGTCACTAATTCCCTTCAAGTTGAAGAACTTCTTATCAGAACCACGAGCTTAAACTATAAAACTATCAAGCTGGCAATTGAGATCGAAGCTTATTGCTATCAAACTCATTCATATAATATTCAGCTAACCTCATTATCCTGCCCTTATCAAAGCTACCAAATGAATTGACTGGATTCAAGCTAGCCATTCCAAGGAGTAAGTCACTACTCACAACATCAAAACGATTATTAAGTTGTTAAAGATTCAAATCAATAACAACATAAAATATCTCAACACGTAAATGATAAGAATATGTAATATCAAGAGCTTTATGCTTCGACTTTCCTAGAAAATAGCTACCATCCATCTCTGGAATCATTATCTTATGCTTATCACAAAAAGATGAGACATCATTCATTAGTGAATCAAATTCATTATCCCTCATATTTTGTAATCTTTGCTTTGTAAGAACAAGAAATCCCATAGCATTGACAATATCTTGATCCAACCTTTGTAATGAGGAACTTAACTCATTTGTCATCATTAGAACTTTGCACATCAAGTGCAACATAAATTCAAAATCGAATTTCTTAATTACATCAACAAAACTTTTAGCCAGAACTCTGTCAGTATAATTTAGACACTCAAGTCTAGTAAATTCAACCACATGAGTAACTGATGAAGATAGAACAATAAAGTTATCCAATGTTCTATAATGAGAACCCCAACGAGTATCACCTGAACATTGACGTCCACGTTCTTGATTTAATCCTCGACCAGTATGCACTTCACCTGATATGAGCAGCTCCTCTAATTTTTCAGTTTAATGTTCTCGAAGTAAATCCCTACACTTAAATGATGCTCCAACAATATTTAATATATTAGTAACCAAATAAAAATTATTTATCTACATTTGAATCTTTCTTTGCAAGAGCTACAAGTGTTAACTGTAATTGATGGGTAAAACAATGAATGCAATATGCCGATGAAATCTCATTCAAAATCAAAGTCTTAAGGCCATTTAGCTCCCCTTGCATGTTACTAGCTTCATCATAACGTTGTCCACGAATTTGAGATGGATTTAATGACTGATTTGAGAGAAAAAATAAATTGCCTCTTTTAACGAATGAGGAATTGTATCTCTAACATGAATAATATCAAAAAAGTCACTCTATTACTTCATTATTTTTATTAACATATCTCAAAACAAGTGCCATTTGCTCCTTATGTGATAGATCCTTTCATTCATCAACTAATATTCCAAAATAATCTCCATCTAAGTCTTCAATGATGGTTTTGATTGTTTCTTTAGCAAAGGATCAATAATATCCTTTTGAATATTTGGGGAACACATCATTTCATTTTTGGAGCATTTTCTAAAATAATGCTTCCAACATCTCGATCAATATCTCCATACCATTGCAAAAGTTCAAGAATGATACCTCTATTTGAAGAAGATCGACTCTCATCATGCCCACAAAATGATAATCCTAATCTCAAAAGAAATCTTATCACATCAATTGAATCACTTAAGCGACGTCGAGACTCACTTTTTTGTTTTGTGGATTGCTTGTCAAAAGAAATGGCTATTGCTTGTGATTGATTCATTAAATCAAGAATCTTCTTAAAACACTTGTTATGGATGCTATTTACATCTCTAACATTAGCTTTAAATTTTTCAAGAGCTTTGTTCCAATTTCGAAAGCCATTCTTTGTAAAAGCAGCATCAACCATATTTCCACGACTTTCACATTCATTTTTAAATAAATAGCAACACAAATAAAATGTTGCATCTTTTGTTATGCTATACTCCAACCATGTACGACCCTTGAACCAATTAGGACAACATTTACGCATTTTCTTCCCAAATTAAGTTTTAAGAAAATAATGTTCTTCAGGTTGATAAGGATTGTTAGAATATAATATCTTCTAATATCATCCCGTATATTAGGATAATATTTTGCAATGGACTTTCTAATTCCTGGATCAGCTTTAAGAGATTCTAAATTGACATTTGAAATATATGTTTTCCTTTGAATCTCTGGAGCTACAGATGATTGGTAGATGGATGAGTAGAACTAGAACTTGGATGACCAATTTTCAATCTTGTGACATATCTATCCATCTCAATTAACAAAGATAAATTCCTACAAAATAAAATTAATTTTTTCATAAATTTAATTCACATAGTCCAATCAATTTTTATAGAAATTCATTACCCATGCTATTGACAGTAATCTAAACAACAAATTTCTTATGTAATGAATCAATGAGCTCAAATTCTTCATTCATGAAATTTGTATTTATTTCACAATTTAATTTTTAAATCAAGTAAGTTGGTAAGTGATAACAAAAAATGTATATTTTATTTAAAAAGCACAGGAGTGTTTTAATTTTGATTTTTGAAGAACAAACTTGATGATTGACCAAATCTTATTACCTCACATTTGTATAATTATATTTTGATTCTGTGAAGAATAAACTTGAATACTTAATGACTGATCTTGAAACTTGATCATGTTCTTTGAAAGTTGAAGCAAGAAGTGTTTTAATTTTTTTTTAAAGAGACCGGATTTAATATAGATAAGAACCTAATGAAGATCGATGGGTCATGGGATGAATGAAGTATAGATGAAGAAGTAGCTCCAGAAACATCCTAAAGGGAAAGTGAACTGACAACCAATTAGAAAACAAGTTAGGGCAATAGAAATATTTATTTTAGATTTACATATTATTGTAATGGGCTTGTCTAGACTTCACAATATTGGAATATTGATTCAGACTAAATAAAATATAGCCCAACAAGGAAAATTTATTGATTTAGGATAAATAAAACATAAAATAAATCCCAGCAATCTGGCAACAACTTAAGGAAAAAATGTGTTGCCAATGAGACTTGAACCCACGTCTGGGAACTTGCCCTGAACTTTAGGGACGCACGAAGAACCACAGTCCCCATAGAACTTCTTATTCAATGAGTGCTTAATCTTATTTTTATACTATTTTTGCATATTTTTATATGAATACACATAGATCTTTTCGGGGTCAATGGGTGCTCGAGCACCAGGAACCCAACACGTGGATCCGCCCCTGGTGGTGGTGGGAAGTTAGGATATTGTAACTTCCACCAATTATAATGGATGATGGTCCAAGTTATAGTATCTTCCACCAACATGAGCAGTGGCGGTTTAATAACCTCCCTAGACATTATCTGTTTGAATTTAGTTAGTACTTAAATATTAAACCAAGATGAATATTAATGTGAGCCATAAAATTAACATACATGAGCGGTAAAAGCTAACTTTCTCCCACTTAGCACACGTAACATCAATAACTTAATATTTTAATAAATATTTCAATTACTATGTGCACATTACTAAATTCAACATCATTTGTCGTTTTGAATAAGTCAAGTAATACGAGTCATGGCGGTCATATATCCCTTATCGAACATAATTTCTTCCATGTACCACAATATTAGTATATTACTCAACACAACCTTTAAATTCATAATGGTCCAATGATAATGTTTAGAATATCTTTATCTATACTAGAACATGTCAACATCATTCTCAACATAATGTATACAATAGAAAACAGGTAATAATAACAAAAACATACATAATTGAGCTCAAAGTGTCAATTGCTTAAACATAATAAAATATTTACAAAAAGTCATCCATTACTATCCATAAGACCCATTCTTTCAACATGTTCAGTAAATATTTTGGGTGGTAATCCTTTCGTCAAAGGATCAACAATCATAAGTTTGGTGCTAATATGTTCAATTGACATTTTATGTGTCTGAACTTTTTCCTTAACTGAAAAGTATTTCAATTCCATATACTTAGCATCCTTTGAATACTTATCATTTTTAGAGAAGAAGACTGCTTCCGTATTATCACAGTAAAGTTTCAACGGCTTGAAAATATTGACGATTAGCCCAAGTCTTGAGATAAAGTTACGCAACCAATTAGTCTGAATTGTGGCCTATAAGCATGCCACAAACTCAACTTCCATAGTGGATGCAGTTATAATAGATTGTTTCACACTCTTCTATGAAATTACTCCTCCAGCTAATAGGAATAAATATCCAAATATGAATTTTCTTGTATCCATACAACCAACACAATCTGAATCTGAATATCCAATCACATTAAGATGATCACATCTTTTATAAGTGAGCATATAATCTTTTGTTCCTTGCAAGTATCGTAACACCTTCTTCGCAGCCTTCCAGTGATCCATTCCTTGATTACTTTGATAATGCCCCAATATCCCAATAGAAAAACTTATGTCTGATCTAGTACATGTCTGGGCATATATTAGGCTCCCAACAATTAATGCATAAGAAATAATATTAATTTGCATGCGTTCCAATTCATTCTTTGGACATTGATTGAGACTAAATTTGTCTCCTTTCTGAATTGGAACGGGAGTGGATGAGCATTTTTCCATTCTAAATCTCTAATACTTTATTTATATAGATTTTCTAAGACAATCCCAACAATCCTTGTGATCTATTCCGAAATATTTCTATTCCAATCACATAGGATGTCTCTCCCATATCTTTCATTTTAAAGTTGTCAGAAAAATATTTCTTGGCACTGTGCAATAAACCAAGATCATTAGTAGCGAGCAAGATGTCGTCAACATACAGAACTAACATAATAAACTTACTCCTAGTGACCTTTAGATATATACACCGATTAATGGTGTTTTCCTTAAATCCAAAGGTGACAATAGTTTTATTAAACTTAAGATACCATTGTTGGGAAGCTTGTTTAAGTCTGTATATTAACTTCTTAAGTTTACACAGCATATGTTCCTTTCTTTTGACAGAAAACCCTTCAGGTTGATTCATATAAACTTCTTCCTCCAAATTCCCACTTAGAAAGTTTTCACATCCATTTGATTTAGCTCTAAGCCATAATGAGCTACTAAAGGCATTATAATTAAGTGAATCTTTTCTAGAGACAGGTGAAAAGGTCTCCCTATAATCGATGCCATCTTTCTGAGTGAAACCTTTGGCAACAAGTCTAGCCTTGTAACGTTCAATGTTGCCAATTTTGTCTCGTTTGGTCTTAAAGACCCATTTACACCCAACTCTTTTGCAACCTTCAGGTAATTCAACAAGGTCCCAAACATTATTATGTTCCATAGACTTCAACTAATCTTTTATGGCTTCTATTTATTTATCAGAATTGTCGCTTTCAATGGCTTGTAAAAATGAGAATGGATCATTATCAATTCCCAAATCAATTTTTGACTTATGTAGATATACCAAATAATCATCAGAAATAGCAAATCTCTTTTGTCTTTGAGATCTCCTTAATGCTACTTCTTGTGATTCATCTACTATCAATTTATCAATTATAGCTTCATCATGATTAGTAGGAGCATCAATTTGTTGTTCTTGTTGACTATCAGACTGTACAACAACTTTAGGAACAACAACTTTAGAAGAAGTATAAGGTAGAGAAATTTGAACCTCAACTTCTTTAATTTTCACATTACGTGGTTCCACACTTTCACTAACTTCACCATTCTCAACGAACCTAGCATTTTCACTTTCAACAATTCCTTTACTATGATTAGGACAGTAAAATCTATACCCCTTTGATTTTTCTGAATAACCAATCAAAAAATCACTGATTGTTCTTGAATCCAGTTTCTTTTCTTGTGGATTATAAATTCTAATTTATTTTGGGTAACTTCAAACATGCAAGTGCCTCAAACTAGGTTTCCTACTAGTCCATAGTTTAAAAGGTGTTTTTGAAACTGCTTTACTAGAAATCCCTATTTAGTAAGTAAACAATAGTCTTTAAAGCATACATCCACAAAAAAAGGCAGAGATGAATTACTCAACATACTCCTAACATTAATGTACGAGTACGTCTTTCCGCCATACCATTTTGTTGTGGTGTGCCTGGCATTGTGTATTGACCACATATGCTATTCTTTTCAAAAAATTTAGCAAATGGACCAGGATGCTGTCCAGTTTTATCATATCTTCCATAAAACTCACCACCTCTATCTGATCTAATTATTTTTACTTTTCTGTCAAGTTGTCTTTCAACCTCAGTAATAAATACCTCTAAGGTATTAATCGCTTGAGATTTGCATGCAACAAATAGACATATCCATAACATAAAGTACTTTTCCTTACTGAAAGATGTAATGTCAAAAGGACCATATATATCAGTGTGAATAATTTTAAGAAGCTCTGAGCTTCTTGTGGCTTCTTTCTTTGTGTGTTTTGTTTGTTTTTCTTTAATACAATCCACATAAATGTTAAGGTTAGTAAAATTCTAAATCTGGAAGGATTTCATTGTTAACTAATCTTTCCGGTCTTTCTTTGTATTTGTGACCCAAACGTTTATGCCATAAGTAAGCAGATTGTTCATTCACCAAACTTCGTTTAATACCAATATTATGATGTTAAATTAAGAGTGATTCGGCAAACAGATTTTCAAGATTCAATTTGTATAAGCTATCAAAAAGAGTACCAATACCAATGAGACAATTATTCTTAAACAAACTAAAACATCTATTACCGAAATTAAAAGAGTATCTAGTCTTATCTAATTTAGAAAAAGAAACTAAACTTCTCGAAAAAGAAAGTACATAACAAGTTTCCAACAAATTTAGGTGATGTCCAATATCGAGAATCAAAGGGTAAGTCCCGATAACTTCAACTGGATCCTTCGCTCTATTCCCCATATACACAAATCTTTCATTCTGCTTTATGATCTGTGTTGTAAGGAATCCTTGCATCGTATTAGAAACATGAACAGTACAATCAGAGTCAATCCACCAAGTATTATAAGGAACTTCAGTTAAATTTGATTCGAGACATATAAAAGCACAAGGCCTACCTTTCTTCTCGAATCATGCCTTACGTTTAGGAAATTTTTCTGAAAGTATCCAATTTTTTCACAGAAACGTTACTTATCATCCTTATGTTCCTTCTTACGTACTTGAGGTGATGACTCATTAACATTAGGTTGTTTTTGTTTCTCCTTATAATGCTTCTTTCCTTTCTTTCCAGCTCCTTGATGACTTATATAGTTGATGGAGTGGGATCCTTGATTCTTGAGCCTTATTTCCTCTTGAACCAACATTCCATGCGATTCATGCGCATTGCATTTGTCTTTCATGGTGTTGTAGTTCATTGGAAAGGGCCATACTCAGATGGTAATAAGTTTTTGATGAATTTTACAAGAAAATTTTGTTCCACTTCCATACCTAAGGACTTAAGTCTTGCTTTTATATTTGTTATTTCAATGACATGCTCATACATAATACGTGTGCCATCAAAGTTCATGGTGGTCAAAGTACCCATTGATGTCCCAGCAAGAGACTTATCAGCAGTTTGCGAGGATTCTTCCACAAGTTTCAAAAATTCACTTGAATTCTCAGTCTTGGGAAGAGTAGTCTTAATATTGCCCATAATATTTATTCGTATGAACATTAGACCTACCTGTAAGATCGATCCTAGTGTTTATAATGGGATCTTTCCTCAACACTGCTAGTTTCAGTAATAGCAGTTAATCTCTTAGTGTAAAGTGCAACATCCAGATCTAAAACTCCGAGATGGAATTTGATCTATTCTCACCAGTCTGAGAAGTTAAGTCCGTTGAAGATCGAAACAGAAGAAGAATGCAAATGAAGGGCTAATACTGTAAATAGGTTATGCTCATTAGTAATGCTTTGGTTATACTATTAGATTCAGAGATGCGTTATTAACTCTTAAATGTATATTGATGTCCTCCTTTGGGAGAGCATCAAGATACAACATTACACATAATGATGCTTAAGTATAAATATTATTGATAATTTTGACACATCAATTAATAATATTCATTATCTTTGGATAAATAAATATCATCAATAATATATCTAAATTATCACATTCATGTTAATGGTTATAGAACATATAATCAACCTTTGAGCGATCCATAAATGCTTTATAATCAAAAACTTCAATTTATCCATATAAGTGTTATCGGTTATAAGCATCAAAATAATGGATAATTGAATTTGAGTTAATCATTATTTTGGAATTAACCATTAAGAGACTAGACCACTTTGGTGATTAACAAATCTCACATATAATTCCAAGTTAACATAACAGAAGTACTAAAACTTCTACACATTTGTAACTAACAGTAATTATGACTCCAAGAATTTCATAAACAGGATTCATAAAGTTGAAGAAAACATAAGTTTGAATGAAAAATTATTAGTTCTTAAATCGTGCTCTGGTACTGCGTGTAAGGATTTGCCATAATTAAGATTGTCAAACACAAACAATCTAACACGTAATCCTATCAGGAATTCAAGATCATAGAACTATATGATTGTGACATAATACATAAGTTTAGTAAAGAAAACATACCAGAATCGACCACGAGATCTTGACTTGATTGCTTGTGCAGAAGCCTTTTTCTTGTTCTTGACAAGATATTAATTTTTCTCTCTCTTGACCTTATACTGATTTCTTTTAGAATGACTGTTGATGGAAACTACAGTAACCTTCAATATTTATTGGCAGAGAGAAGACCAGATACTTTAATCCCACTTTCTATCATCATGGGTAGGGAAATTTATACCCATACTAACTGCCATAACTTCCCACTATTATGCCCCTTAACCACCCATTATCATCTCATAACCTACCACTAACACACACATAATTATTTCCCACTAACATAAGTAGTGGGTGTTGGTGGAAAGTTAGGATAAAAGTAGTGGCAAGTTATAGTAACTTCCACCAATCATAATGGATGATGGTGGGAAGTTACAGTAACTTCCACCAATATGAGTAGTAGGCGGTTTAATAACTTCCCTAAACATTATCCGTTTGAATTTAGTTAGTAATTAAATATTAAACCAAGATGAATATCAACGCTAGCAATAAAAATAATATACGTGGTCCATAAAAGCTAATAAGGTTCCGATTCGCCATGTCACTCCTAGGCCTAGATCTATTACACCCCTATTTTTCACCTCGCGAGTGAGGTTTTGGAAAATAATGGCGTTTTCCCAATTAAAGTGATGTTATTGAATAGGGATTATATTTTATTTATTCAGAATCGTCACTTGGAATTGAGTTTTGGTGTTCCAAATCATCTTATTTTATCTCTAATCAAAAGAAAGTTGACTCTTTATTTATGATCTTCGAGCTAGAAATTCAGGTAAGGAATTCTGTTGATCGAGGGGAAGGTGCTAGGTGCCCCTCAAATCCCGTGGTTCTAGCACGGCCGCTTTCATCAACCTATACTTGCCTTAAATTATTTTTAGGATAAATTGTGTCTATGAGCCTTAATTCGTTCATCATTTTTTTATATATATAAATTATAAATTTTATGAGTCTTAACTTAGATGTATCACCGCATCTACATCTAGACGTTAGAGGCATGATTGCCTTCTCTGCATTTTAAAAATTCTCTATAATCAAATTTTAATCTAGATTAAAGAAAAAGTTGATTATTAAACTCATTTGGATTGTGGTGCGTCACCATATCCTTGAAGGAAAGAATTAGCATCTCCACAAAGATGTGGAACCACATTCTTTATGGAGAATAGATTATTATTATTAATAATAAAATATCTTTTAGATATTTTTAGAAAATGAAACCTATGCTCGTCTAACAACAAGGACATTTATTTGTCTCTTGTAAACTAGAGATTATCCTTTCTAATTTTTTCTTTTTATTCCTCTAATCCATTCGCAACGAGGTCTTGAATTAACAATGAGTAACTTTTTCTCTTCAAAGATAAGGAGATCTTTTATAAGGCTAAGTTAGGCAATCCTTGAGACTTTACATATTTCAACCTACAACTTATTGTCATGATTTTAAAAAATTTAAATGCAAACCTAAATTAGCTCATCAAAGAAAATAAATGGATACGACATCATGTCATGTAGGAGGGAATTAAATGAGATAGAAGCAAAACGCATTCAGAATAAGGTAGACAGAAAATTATTATAGTATAATTCAGCGCAAACAAATTACTAATTAGAAGCAAACTAATGTTCATAAGAGGTCTAGGAACCCATTCATTGCTAACATAAACTCAAACAGTAAGTAAAAATCATGTAATGGTATATAACATCTTTTTATTGTTACTCTCCCACACCATTAAGTGCTTATTAACAGCAAAAGAAATAAATTACTTCTTCAAATTTTGAAAACTCAGCTAAATAAGATCTCAATGTTTAATTTTCAAATCAACTTTGAGCTACTAGAAAGGACAAATTTGATTTATTCTTCTTCTCTTATGATTATTTTGATCAAATTTTAAACCCCTCATCTTTAATACATGAAGTCGGCGCATAGACTACTCTCAACTGATCTTTAAAGCATCATGTTTCTAGTCCAGCAAAGAGGTAAATCAAAAAATAAAGCAAATAATTTCGCAAAGTTTCAGCCTTTTAGATCAATTGAGTAATGTGACTGGAATACATATATTATTCGTATAGCATGTAGTTTTTACTCATTCCGATTAGCATTCAACACAAACAAAGATGACATAAAACATTCAATCGAATTCCAATAGATTTATTGAAACGAACGACAAACTTCTTTAACCTTTTCTGTTAAATTGTGGCATGACAAAAATACAGTTCTGCTCCTTCCTTTTTAAGAGACTGATTCAATGTAGTCAAGAAATAACGAAAATTTAAGGAGTAAAACCAAGGACAGACTCTTTGAATAACTACTTGAGCATGAAGAACCAAAGGAAAAATATAGCATCTACCAACATTCAAATACTTGTTTCGCTAGAAAGAAGAAAAAAAATATGAAACAAAGGAAAATGCGCCTAAATAGAGCGTCAAGGCATTAAAACTTCTATTGACTTATTCTGCCTCGAAGCAAACATAATGGAGGTAAGACAAAGTTATACTTCTGTTAGACCCCGTATTTCTTTAAATTAAAGATAACTATTCAATTGGGAAAATTTGTTGTGGATGTCGTGTAATTTGAACTTAAGTATATTCCCGGTGCATGATTAGAGTATCAAGT
>JAOTQR010037647.1:0-15619 GCA_025774065.1 Solanum ossicruentum | reverse complement strand
TTGGGGAAACCACTTTTTCCTTCTTAGAAGGAGTGTTGGTGGATCCTTTCCTTGGTCTACCTTAAGATTTTTATCCACCACTCCTCTGGTGAGAATAATTCCCACCATCCAAACAAGCCCACTTGGACTTTCTTTCCCTTTCTCGGAGCTTCTCCTCTTATATTTGTTTGGAGTAAGTCATTAGATGGGAATATCCATATCCTTGACAAAAATCACCATCTTACATTATTTAAAGACTAACTCAGAGGTACACCTTAAATTTGCTGATATGATCCCTCAAATCAACGACCATGAAAGGAGCATACTTGGATAATTTGGTGAATTTGAGGGCATATTATCTTAGACTTATACCCCCTTGCTTCAACTTAATGAATTCTTTTACCTTTTCCTCCCTAATCTATATGGGGAAGAATAGGTCTAGGATGGCACATTTAAATTCCTCCCAACAAATAGGAACTTCTTGTTGACATCACTCATCAAACCACTGCACGTTGAAAATCTTGGTGACTCCTTTATCATTGTAAGCCACCAACTCAGTATTATCCTAAATCTTGGTGACTCGTTTAAATTTGTAAGACAAAAACTTAGCTTTGTCCTTCGATGCTACAACCATTAACGTCGCAACCTAGAAGGCCTCTTCAAAAAACTCCATAAGGTGCTCATCTACCTTTCAACTATGAAATTCCGGCGGATTCATTCGCATAAAGTTACGGACCCTATGCCTGGTGTAGACACTTGGGGAGGTATAACTATTTCACTGTTAGCTTTGTTAGCCAAAGCTTAGGGAAAAGCAAACTCTGAATTCCACATGAGCCGCTTCCTCATCCTATTATAGTGGAGGAACTTGTTGGTATAAAGTGTCGTGATGCCGCCCAAGCTACACCTTCTTTTTTAGGCTAAAGTGGTCTTTATCAAGATATCTTTCTTTATGCCTCCCAACCAATTCACGTCTCTCAAACCCCAATACACTTTAGTATAACTAGGTCAAGTAGAATAGGAAGAACCATGAGCCTTATTAAGAATTATCTCGCTCAAGCCATCAGCACAAGTCACACACAACCTAACTTGGTATCTAAGTGCACCATCTCCCCCTTGAGAGAAAACCTCCACTTTCCCATAACCAACCAAGGCCTTCAATTTTAGTAAGGAGGGATCAAGATATTGGTTAGCTTTCACCTTCTCAACCAATGAAGATTTGGAACCATCATCACCACCACCAACAACAACACCATTATCCACTTCCCCTAACCTGACACCCAATCTATCCAAACGGTCGACCTCCCTAGTCACCTCCTTATCACCACTATCAACATGAGTTAGGCTACCCATAGACACCCTACTCAAAGTATCTGCTACCACATTAGCCTTACCTAGATGATAATACACGCTCATATCATAGTCCTTAAGAAGTTCTAATAATCTCCTTTTCCTCAAGTTAAGGTCTTTTTGAGTGAAGACATATTAGAGGCACTTATGATCGATGAACACATCAACATGCACCCAATAGGTGTAATTTTGCAAAAATTTTTAATGCAAATACCACGACGGTTAGTTCAAGATCATGGGTAGGGTAGTTCTTTTCATGCACCTTGAGTTTCCTAGAAGCATAGGCTATGACCTTACCATTTTGCTTTAGAAAACAACCCAGTACAACTCTAGAAGCATCACAATATACAAGAAATCCCTTTAGCGCATCTGGTAGTGATAATCTAGTAGCGAACATAAGCTTATCTTTCAGGGTTTGGAAGCTCCTCTCACAGTCATCGGTCCACACAAACTAGGCCTTCTTTTGAGTCAATTTTGTCATAGGGGAAGCAATATAAGTGAACCCATTCACGAATTTCCGACAATACCCCTCTACGCCCAACAACTCCTAATATCCAACAGGGTCCATGGCCTAGGCAAATTTTCAATCACATTGGCCTTCTTAGGATCCACTTTAATGCCATACCCCAACACCACATGTCCTAGGAAGTCAACCTCCTTCAACAAAAAGTCACACTTTTCATATTTAGTATATAGCCTCTCCACCTTCAATCTTTACAACACAACCCTCAAATGAGCCCTATGCTCCTCATCACCACAAGAATAGATCAAAATATCATCAATGAATATCACAACAAACGAAGCAAGGTGCCATTTGAAGATCCTATTCATAAGGTCCATGAAGATGGCCAGTGCATAGGTCAACCAAAAAGACAGCATAACAAACACTTAATACCCATATCTAGTCCGGAAGGCCATCTTGGGGATATCACACTCCCGCACATTCACTTGACGATACCTGGAATGAAGATCAATCATAGAGAAATAGCTAGCCCCTTGCAATTGGTCAAACAAATCATCAATCTTTGGAAAAAGATACCTATTCTTTATGGTGACCCTATTAAGTTACTGGTAGTCAATAAACATCCGAAGGGACCCATCCTTCTTTTTCACAAACAACACCGGTGCACCCAAAGATGATTGGCTAGGCCTAATAAATCCCTTCTCGAATATGTCCGTCAATTGTTCCTATCACTTCTTCACTCAACCGGGGTCATACAATAAGGGGGAATAGAATGTGTTGAGTATCGGGATGGAGATCTACACCAAAATCTAATTCCCTTTTGGGAGGAACACCGGGAAAGTCATTCGGAAAGATATCAAGGAATTCATTAACAATCGGAACCAACTCAATGGGAAGGACTTTGAACTCCACATCCCTAATCCTCACAAGATGGTAAAGACACCCCTTAGAGATAACTTACAGGCCTTAATGCAAGAGATGAACCTACCCTTGACCACCACATCATGACTCTCCCACTCAAAGACGGGCTCATTTGGGAATTGAAATTTGACCATATGGGTTCTACAATCAATAGAAGAGTAGTACACATGCAACCAATCCATCCCACAAATGTCATCAAAATCAATCATGTCCAACTAAACAAGATCACAAGGCAACATTTTATGCAAGATGCAAATAGTACAACTTCTATAGACTTTTCTAATAACAATAGATGCACCAATAGGAGTAGACACCTCATATGACTCATGCAATAATTCGGGCTCAACATGGAACTTTTTGGAAACAAAGGCGATAACAAAACAAAGAGTGACACCTGGATCAATCAATGCATAAGCATCAAAGTCAAAGATTTTCAACATATTGATAACAACATTGAGGACCTCGTCAACCACATGTCTTCCATAAAAAGCATAAAACCGTTTGTGCCTTTGGGAACCATCTTGTCGGCCACCTTTCCCCAAAGGAACCGCATTAGAACCTTGTGGAAGAACCTCCATACCCTTGTTTTAATTTCAAGGGCAATCTATTGCCTTATGCCCCATTTCCTCACAACGATAACAAGCATCGATATTCTTCAAGCATGGGCCACCATGACCTTTGCCACACATTGGACGCACATCACTAGGAGCCACAACCCCAACACCTTGGGCCCTTAAAAAGTCATTGGCGACCCTCTTTTGAAATTCATGAGAGGACCCTTTTCCTTGATGTAACACTCATTTGGAACTTACCCTCAAAATGGGCCCTTTTGGCCTTATACCCCCCTTCCCTTCCTCAATTACTCCTCTTCAATTTGTTCTTCATAGGTCATCAAATGGGATGAGTCCATATCACCAATCAACATAGTGGACCGTATTCTTCACTCACTAAGTCAGACACACCTATCACGAACTTGTTCGTTCTTGACCTTGGGTTGACAGAGGAGCAAATGTTGAATGTTGAGTGAACTTGAGGGCATACTCCCTTGCACTCATAGACTCTTGTCGGAAATTCATTAATTCCACCAATTTGGCTTCCCTAGGCTCAAGAGGGAAAAACTGATTAAGAAAGACCACCTGGAACTCCACTCATAGACCCACATTGTTGACTCCCCTTTCCTCCTTCCATTGATTATGCCATATCTATGCCTCCCCTTTGAGTTGTTAGTCCGCCAACTCTGTCTTATCCTCCGACCTCACACCCATGATAAACAAAATCTTTTAGACTACATCAACAAACTCTTGAGGGTCCTCACTCACCTTAAACCCATAGAATTCCAGGGGATTCATCCTCGTGAAGTCTCTCACCTACCATGCCAGTGTAGGAGCATGAGGGGCTAGGGCCCCTTGAATGTCTTGATAGATAACATAACTTGTGCAAGAAAGGTGAGAGCATCCCTAAGCTCTTCATTGGCCGGTTGCTCCTCAGGTGTGCGGGTTCGTCTTCCTCTTATGTTAGGCACGATCTAGCGTAACAAAGGAAAATCGCTAGTGGAAAAAACTTACTTCAACTCTATAGAAAAACTTAGAAGATGAAGAAGGGAAATATTTCCTAAAATGTCTCATAGCCTTCTACTCATAATTGTAATGCACAACACAACCATGAAAATGACTCTAGTTAATGTAGTGTTTTTGATTCCAAGGATATAACAACCTAGTGCTCTAATACCATCTTTGTCACGATCCAACCCCAGGGTCAAGACATGACCAGCGAATGGGGAACCCGAAGGAACCCCAAACAAGCCTCATAACATATTATTAAACATCCTTGGTCACGGAAGTAATTAAAATGACAATGAGGGATAAGCATAAATAAGGGAATTGGGGCTTTCATATCATAACATCAAGAAACAAGAGAGTCAAGGCTCATAACATAAGATACAAAACATGTTCCAACAATACCACTACTACATAGATAAGACGGGGGCCATGACAAACAACCAGGCTCACCCTCATAGTCAATAAAGAAACAAAGGTAAGATAGTCTTAGTACATAGAAAGAGATCATAAGCAACGTCCCTAGAATGGAGGACTCACCAATAAGGTTGACAGACAATTGTACTAGCCACGTGGAGGAGGAGGATGATCAAGTGATGCACCGGTTGCTACATGATGACATCATGTAGCCATAGAGTATGTGTTAGTACATTAGAATGTACAAAGTATATAGGATGCAATGAAATAAGCGATTGTAACATAATTGAAATGTATAAGCATCGGTAATGAGTACATATAGTAGTATGGCATGTATGGAATATGCTCATAGTAAATCATGCTTAAATGATCATAAAATAAGCCTAAGGAGTGACCATTCTTAGTGCATTCCAAGGCCTACCACCTCCTTGGAGAAATGTATGAGGTACGAACTCCTTAATAAGGTTGATCGAGTACAAAGCCCCAAATAAGGTTGATGGGGTACAAAACCCCCAACAAAGTTGATGGATACAAACCACTAACAAGGTTGATGGGTACCAAACCCCAACATGGTTACTCGAATCTACCACCCCCCGAGCAAGGCGATAGAGGTACCAACCCCTCAACAAGGTTACCGGGGCCTACAACTTCCTGAGCTAGGCTTGGTCATCCCCAACACTATAGAGATAATATCATATATATATATATATATATATAGACACACACACACATATGCACACACTCTCACACACTCCTTTCATCATCATATACATACATTCCTTTTCATCATCATTCCATCCCCATTCCATTATCATTTCATCATCATAAAAAAAAGTCATTCAACTCATAAGATATGCATATGAACTTCAATTGCACAAGAAATAATAATCGAACATTTTATCAAACACTTAGAGGGTGTGTAGTGCTAGTGTAAAATTGCACAATTCAAGAGTCTTATCATGATAGAAAATCCAATGTAAAACCATTAATATATACTTGTTAACACTCTCAGGCAATCTACATCAACACCCTGCATGAAATCTCACATTAGATCTTAGATTCATAGCCTAGAACTTAGTAAAATAGTCACAATTTCATAAACCCCAACATAATGTGCAGTGATTTTAACGATACATAAGACCCATAATAAATCAACTTTAAATCATGAAGTTTGTAAGAAAAGGAAGCTTGGGAATCATGGGTGAAAGGAACCCATGAAAGAAACCCACATACATTTGCTTTAGAGATGAACTTGATGGAGATTGGAGGTGGAGACTTGAAGTTTGAGAGGAAATGCATAGATTCAGATGAGTTTTGAGATTTGAGCTTAGGAGTAGAGTGTTTGGCTAAGTGTTTGAATAATTTTTAGGAAATGTTTAGAACGATATGAGGGTGAAAAATGGATTACTATAGGTATTTTCATGTTTGGGAACACTCAGGCCCAAGAAATAGAAGTCATGGACTGAAGTAATAACTGGACAAAAAATACATAAAGATGCTCCCTTGGCTTATCGCACTAGGGACAGTGAAAACCTCTCTAGAAATCACATTTTGCTATTTTCAAATTTTGATATGGTTTCTCTTAAATAGGGATTGGATCCATTTGCCACTAAATTTGACCCCATGAACAAGAATATGAAGGATTTTTTATATCCAGCATATATTTTGAGATATGTAGAAATTACTATTCTAGGCACTTCCAAGGTACATATTCGGGCACTTATGGAGTTGTTTCAGGAGGTGCTGAGGAAGGGGAACCTTAGGGCTACCAAAAGGCTACAAGAAAGTTTGCCAAAAAAGGCGTGTGGTTGGTCATCGATGTTGGAGGAACAATAGAAGGGGTTGTCAAATTCTCTGTGTAATTTTGGAGATGAATAGGGTCAAATTAAGTTTCACCCCTTCTTTTTATAGTTTGACCGGGTCTGTTACGCCCCAAAGTCCTATTAGGCTGGACTGGCACCCCGTTGCCAGTAAGGATCACGAGAGCCAACCTATATCCATGCACTTTCTATACATATTATAATAGATTTCTACTTTTGACATGCCTTTAAGGAGATAAACAGTGATAACAGGCCAAAAGGAAATGCATACGACTAGGCCATTGGGACCGCGGTGTTTAAAGTACGACACATTACCACACTTTAATTTACATAGTCTACAAAGCCTCTACATAAGAAAACATATGTCATAAGGGTTGGGACAGGCCCCGCCTCGACTAACTGTACATTACAACCATATAAGCTCTAGACATAAACAAAGCCCCGAAGCAGCCTAGATCTTGGTAACAATAACTGAATGTCTTGCACTCCTACTGGGGAGATCTACTAGCACCTGTACTTGCAGCATGAAATGCAGGTCCCCCATAAGGGACATCAGTACGAGATAATGTATTGAGTATGTAAGGCAAGATATAATGTATATAAAGTAACAACTCAAATAAAACTATGCACTGGTGTAAGATTAGAGACCACCTTTGGTTATACTTTCGAATTATGTACTTTATGTTCTTTATATCACTTTACCTTTACTATAATCTTTGCAAAGCTATAATACAAATGACCAAATGATCAGTGGTAAAACTATATCGGGACCGTTCCTGGCTAGGTTCTTCCTTAACCCCTCGGGCCACTACCCGTGATAGGATTGTCCCTAGCTAGGTGATTCTTCCACCCCTCGGACTACCACCCATGAATAAACAATATATTGGGATCGTCCCTCGACAGGTTCTTCCTTAACCCCTTGGCTACCACTCGTGATAGGATCGTCCCTGGCTAGGTGATTCTTCCACCCCTTGGGCTACCACCCATCAATAAACAATATACTTTATCTTTCAATTACCTTTGAGATGATTCTTTTGGTGGTCACAATATTGGAGATGTAAGACTCTATATTTAGCATGTAACATGTAGATAATCATACAAGATAATATGACAATGGAAAGAGTATGTTACACAAATAATAGGATGCATGTGAAATGAGACAACTTGTTAACTTTATTTAGCAACAAGGACCCATGTGGCTTGGCATCCATGTGTGTATGCATTTTTGAAGGTGACTATGTATGGGAGCATATGAAGATGTGCAAGAGTGTAGAAACAGTTAATAATTGCATCGGAGTTGGTAGATGCCTTTATGTGCCAAGGAAGGATCTATATTTCATGCCAAACAATACGAAGCAAATAGCCTTACATGCCTTGTTGTATGACCTCATTAACCTTCCCTTCCTCCAAATATTTATCTACAACGTAGTAGGTGATAAAACTAGCATTAGCAGCCAATGGATACACCTTGGTAGCCCAATCACTTAACAAAACAACACACGGATAGCAAGCGGGTATTTATAAACCCGAGTCTGTTCTTTCAACCTTTCCGCCCTCTAATCATACTTTTCTAATACATATTTTCATGTACACATCATGTACAACCTTTTTTAGTGCCAAAACAACCTTACAACAGCCCGCAAAGCACAACATATAACAATTCTACACAACCTGACAATGGACACCACAACGTTACCTTCCTTTGCTACATTTCGACGTCGACAACTCCAAACCTATTCCAACTCTAACCAAAATGTTCCAACAACATTTACACATGCAAAAAGACCTAAAATAGTCTTATAATAGCACTGAATATGTCATGAAGGAGGTGTGCCAATAACCTTCCATCCAATAGCCCACAAGTTCTAATCAATTTTACACTTAAGATAACACAATAAAACGCGTTTGTTAAATGAAACCAAAATAAGGGCAGCAACCTTAGGGTAATAACTATAACTCAAAATATTAACATCAATTTCTCTTCATAATACAGCCCACAAACCATAGAGAAGTCACTAAAACAAAAGGCAAGTGTGCAATAACTTTATAAATACATGTTGTCCCAAATTTCCAACACAAATATACTAGCATATACTTGTTGTTTTTCATAAGAAAACTATACTAAACACATGTATAAACTCACTTACCACTACCTTCAAGGTTTAGGGCTTCTTCAAGAACCCTAGAATTTCCCTTGTGGCTGCTTTCTAGGTTAAGAAAGTATAGAGAGAAAATTGTGAAAGCTGAAATTTTTCCAAGTCTAAGAGTAAAGGAAATTTGCTTCTTGTAACCCCTTTTTAAAGGACCAATTTGTCAGACTTACACTTGACATTTTGACCACCTTATACCACATATTATCAAGCTAGTTATCTAGCAGCTTGACCCTTATACTTGGGCCTAAATGGTTCTCCAAGTTGATGGGCTTGGGCTGCCCATTTTTTAACTTTCTCTTCGCTTAGTTTGGATCCAATTAGCCAAGTGGGTTGTGGTGCATTTAGGCCCTTTTAACTATACTTATTGGGATGAAAATATAGTCCATTTATGATGCTAAAACATGGGCTAAAGTTACACCCTTAACGTGGTCTTTATTCATAATCAAACTTGGACAAATTCGACGTCGAGCCTCGTCTCCGCTTAGCTAGCAAAGTGACTCACCTGCTAGCTTCTCAAGTACTACAAGAACCTCAATTCTCTCACTTTATTTAAGGTCGTGATCTCCTCTATTCGACACAAAATATGTATGTACTCGACCCTCTTAAGCATTAGACGCACATATAGCCCATTAACACGAGATTCAATCACTTTTAAAAATTAGCGCTAATTTGACCGAACCATGTCATGTTTCATTTGTGTTGTACTAGTACTGTAAGGTGTAGGGTGTTATAGGGTCAGCCAAAGTTAATGGGCCTGGGCTATACGAGACACCGATTATGAATCGTAGATTATTTTACGACTCGTAAATCATGGTCTCATGGAATGCCTAAACCCTAATTTTAGAGACTGGGTTTCATGGACCAGTCTACGAGTCATAGAATTTCATATGACTTGTAGAGTTGGTCATAGAGACCTCCACAGTTATCCATTAAATAGAATACTTACCTCGGGTCCATGAGCAACATTCTATCAGTCGTATAGTTGGCTTATGGACTAGAGTGGACAATTTTTTTCTTACTAGAAATGTTATACGAGACAATGTACGGGTTGTAGATTTACATACAGCCCATAGAACAAGTCATAGAAGCACTTCTTGATGCCTTTTCAGAAAATCATGGTTGACTTAGTCATGTACCTACACATTCTTCACAGAGCAGACTATTACTCTATATGCAACCAGTCCAATGTCCACAAAATTACAACCAAAATGCAAAAAATAATCAAATTACCTACAAATCCAAAAGCTAAAAACAAAACACAACTACATCTATAGTATAAAATATGTTAGGTTTCCTCCCATGTAAAGCCTGATTTATTGTCATGGCACAACTTGGACAACTTGGTTACTCAGACTTCACCAAGTGCCTAAACATCCTTCTTAAGGTCGTTTGACCTCTTCATTGACTAGCAGACATTGAAGACAATTTCTTTATAATTCAATTTATGTTTGAGTGCGCTGGGTTCCATATCCACTAGTGCTTGACCAGTGGCAAGGAAGGGACTTCCCAAAATGATTGAGACTTTGAAATTGACTTTGCAATCTAGTATCACAAATTTTTCTAGGAATATGAATTTCTCCACTTTGATGAGTACATCATAAATTATCCCCAAAGACTTTTTCACAGTTTAGTTAGCCATCAATAACAACATGTACATTGGAGTAGGGGCTCCCAATCCTAGATTCTTTAAGACCACAAGGGGAATTAAGTTTATGCTGGTACCACGATCACTTAATGTCACTAAAAGCACTGCGATCTTCT
The DNA here is from genome assembly GCA_025774065.1 of Solanum ossicruentum. Lineage (NCBI taxonomy): Eukaryota > Viridiplantae > Streptophyta > Magnoliopsida > Solanales > Solanaceae > Solanum > Solanum ossicruentum. Next base: position 5,202 of record JAOTQR010037647.1, on the reverse strand, counting down.
CAATTTTTCACCAAGGACCTTCTCGCTATAACACTACAAAGTTGAATCTCTTCAGAGAGCTCCTAACTCATAGTGCGCTTCTTTGTGACTGAGTACTTCATAGTAACATCCACTATTGTCTCTGAAAGTGCTATCTCTATTATAGTTCAGACCTTGGCACCAATAATCCTGATTGGACCCTTAGGTGTTAGTCTGGAAACCCCTCGGATAATTAGGAATGAAACAAGTGTCCTCATAGTAAGGATCATCGTATATTGGTGCCCGCAGAGGCTGTTGAACAACTGTTTCATCATCACCTCCATGCTCGTATGAATCTAGGCAAGCTCTTGCATTATCTCCTTATTTATTTTAGTTTGCTCTGAACCAATACTAACAGTCCACACACATTTACTGGATGACGTATCTCGTTGCCCCATGCATGATTCATCTTGACAACCTTTTACATCTTCTCAACAATCCTTGCAAATGTTTGATCTAAAATAATTCCCCCCATGATGGTATCACTATATGTTTGACTATTCTTGTCTAGGGCACGATGGAAGATCTCCACCAAGGCATCATCATTAATTTTGTTGTCAGAGACACTCCTCAAGAACATTGTGAACACTCGCACAGAGTACGGATCGAGTCACCTGGGAGTTACTCAAAGTTGTTGACCTAATCTTTCAACATAAGCTGCTTCTATCATAGGAAGAACTTCTCCAAAAAGGCCTTTTACAATTCAGCCCAACTGGTGATCAAACTCTATGAGAGCTCGGATAGCCATAGTGCTGCATCGCCTGTCAGAGATAAAGGGAAAACACAATGTCCCATAACTTCCATAGATAGATTCTTTATTTCCATTACACTCTTATAGACAAACATAACATTTTGTAGATGACTATATGGATCCTCGGATGGTAGGCCTGCGACACATGGTTCTGCAGCATCCGAAGCAACCCATTCGAAACCACAAACATTGTGTCATCTGGCAGTGGTAGCAACACAATGGTGCCAATAACATCCATAGCCATAGGGTTTAGCCAAAATTGATTCAATTGATAAGCTTTGGCATCAAAGTCCTATGGCTAGATCAATATCCTCAAGAGGAGGTGGGTTCTCATTATTTGCATTCTGATTCTCATGTCAGTTCTGATTCAGAGCTATGTTAACCGCGTTGTTTGCATTATCTTGCGCCAACCTTCATAGTCTTTTCTTGATCTCTGGGTTATCAGAGTCAAGGGAATGCCTAGACTTCTCATATTGGGCATACACTATACCTATACCCTGAAGTGGAATAAAACTATAAAAAAATGTAAAGTGAGGGAAATAAGGTTTTGTTCCCAAACTACTCGAATTAAACAAGTCAAGCCATGTTCCCTTGAAAAGGTGCTAAAATCCTGATGACGTCCAAGCTACACTTTCTTTTTTTTAGGCTAAAGCGGTCATTGTCAAGATATATAACCTAATTGAGGTTAGAGTCGATCCCATAGGAAAGATGGTAGAGTTAGAAGAATTCAAGGGAATTCAGGTGGATTAACCTACTTATATGACCTAAGGGGGAAGGGTATGTAACAATTATAAAAAGTAATCCTAAACTAAGACAAGAGTGAAATCAATATGAATAGTAACTAGGCTTGTGTGTTCCCCATGATTCGCTAACTCGATCTACTAGATAATGGAATACTTTTCCGGTGTATAGCATAAAAATAGTAAGTTTAGTTCAACAAACCCTTTGATCCAGGTGAGAGGCAACTTTCACTATATGATTTGATCCATCCTAAGAGTCTGACTTTACTGACCACTACCGATTTTTCTGGTAGAACCTCCCCTTGGCCAAGTTTGGTTGATTAGATGAGAAACAACAATTGAATCCTATTAATTAGTCTCTTTACTTATTTATCACTATCTTGATCCAGTAAGTAACACTAGGTGAGTTCTAATGGGTCCACCGTTAAAAACCATTCAATATGAAGAGACTTAATTATTGCATACATGAATACTTTCTATGAATTACAAATTATCATATTTCACCTTGTTAGTTGTTAATGGTTCCCGGTACCCTAGTTGTGGATTCAGCTACTCATAAGCAGTAGAGATGCAAGTTTTATGAATTTGAATAACATAATTGAGCATTTACACTTGAGAATTTAGCACAATAAATCCAAGCTCTTCACCAAAAATCAAAAGATTGAATTAAGAGCATAAACTAAAGTTTGACAAGTATTTCTCTCAAGCTCTCTACTCTTCTCTACTGTTCTGTGATACACCACTATTGATCCTTGTGAAAAATAACATAAAGAACAATATAAAAAACAATATAAAAAAACCTATTTATAGTGTTTAAAATACAAAATAAATATGGAATAGGATAACTGTGTTGGCAGACTCTATGGGAGCTTCTACGGGGCCAAGTAATGTTTTATGACCCATAGTTGAGAATCTTTTAAGACATACTCTTAGAATCATAAGTAGAAATCATAGGTGTAGCACAAACTTAATGGTCGTAGATAGGGTTAAGGGCCATAATTCCTTTTGTCTGAGGGCTCATGTGAGAATCCTAAAATCTAACTTTTGCATAATTGAAAATCATGACAAACAAGATGAGCCATAAAATGTCCTGTGGGTCATTGTTAGACTCATAGACTCCTTCTAAACTTAGCCAAATTTTCACCTTGTTTTTGACCCCTTTCAATGAAAAACTATACAAGCGGTTTCCCTTTCTATGGTCGTTTGATATGTCGTAAATAACCTTTCCTGAAAACATCAATTTTTCCTTCATGTATGGAATGCCACTCATCAACATATCCACAAGCTGTAAAATGTATTACGAGCCATAACTTGTTCTGTAGGTTACTCCACACTTGGAAACTTTTTCCCTTCTTAGAGTTTTGTTTTTAAGGGTGATATGTACGAGCCTTAGAATGACTCACTTACCAAAAACTATCTCATATACCAGATTCTGAACAATTTTTTTAGGCCAACCTTACTATACTTAAGGCTCCTAAACTAGTGTCTTACAATAACAAAGTCCATATTAAACTCTTCCAACATCAAATTAGGAATCTCAATACTTTGAGAGAAGCTGCCCGATCTTTGATGTTCCACATTGTCTTGTTAACAATTATAGCATTTGACCTCAAATTTAGCTATGTCCTTCTTCATTTTGTGAAAGAACCTAAGTATCATCAATGAATACGACCATAAAAATATCAAGGTAGAGTTTGGATACCCTATTCATAAGATCCACAATGATAGCTAGTGCGTTTGTTAACCCAAAAAACATCACTAAAAATCCAAAATGTCCACACATTGTCCAAAATGCCATTTTAGGTATATCTCATTTCTTCACTCTTAAATTGATGATATCCGAACCTTAGTTCAATTTTGAAAAAGTGCTTAGCCCTTTGTGACTGATCAAATATATCATTGATCCTTGGGAGTGGATGTTTGTTCTTGAATGTAACTTTGTTGAGTTGGCGATAGTCTTCTTTACAAACATTAATAGGGCACCACATGGGAACCTTCTAAGTCTAATAAATCCTTTCTCTAGCTAATCCTTCATTGTATCATTTTGTAACACCCCAAATCTTACGTGTAATAGTTTTATCCAAATGAAACATGATATGGCTTGGTCAAATTAGCACCAATTTTTAAAAGTTTTTGGATCTCAAACTAGAGGGCGATGCATACATCTAACATTTAAGATGAGTGATTGTACATAAGTTTTAAGTCAAATTAAGGAGATCACAGCCTTAAATGAAGTGAAATAAGTGAGGTGCTTGTAGGACTTAGGAAGCTAGTAGGTGAGTCACCTCCTTGCTTAGCTTAAATTTGCTAGCTAGACGGAGATGAGGCTCGACACTGAATCTGCCCAAGTCCGGTAATGAATAAAGTTCATGTTAAGGGTGTAAACTTAGCCTGCATTTTAGCATCGTAAATGGACAATATTTACAGCCCAAGAATAATAATAAAAGGGCCAAAGTACATCAGAATCCACGTGACTAATTGGGTCGAAACTAAGTGAAGAGAAATTAGGAAAATGGGCAGCCAAAGCCCATCTATTTGAAAACTATTTAGGCCCAAGTGAAAAGGTCAAGTTACTGCATCATCACCTTTGTAAAATAAGGATAAAAACCAAGAGAAATTCGGCCAAAATTATCTCTTTAGAAGGGCTTAGAAGCAGCACCTTTAAGTCATATTAAACATGGAAAAAATTCAGCTTTCACAAAGCTTTTTCTCTACACTTTCTTGACTTTGCAACGCAACCACAAGGAGACTTTTAGTGTTTTTGAAGAAGCCCTACACCTTCATGGTAAAGGTAATTAAGAATACTTATGTTTTCAGTATGGTTTTCTTATGAAAAACAAGAGACTAAACTTGTTATGTTTATGCTGAAATTTTTGGACAACATGTGTTCCAAAGGTTGTTGTATACTTTTCTTGTTTAATTGGAAACTTTTCTCTTCTTGGTTGGTTGGATTATGAATAAGGGTGTATGTTTTAATAAGTTTCAGTTCTGTAATGATGTATCAAGGTCACTGAACTATTTTATTCTACGTAAACAATCAAGTATCAGTGTATTATCCTAAGTATGGTGTTTGTAGAAATTGTGGGCTATAAATTAAGGACTATTGCCTTCTGTCCTCCACCTATTTTGGGAACTGTTTTGGGACAATTTTAGGAATGTGTCTTATGTATAAATGTAGTGGGAACAATTTGGTTGAAGTTGATAGAGGTTTGGAATTGTTAACGTCGAAATGTAGTGAAGAGATGCAATGTTATGCTGCCTACTTGTATGTTGTGTGTAATTATTTTGTGTTGTGCTTGATGTGATATAGTCAAACTGTTATGGAACTAAAACAGGTGGAACATGTGTCATGCCCGAATGTCCCGTAGGGCGGACCAGCACCTGTTGCCGATAAGGCTCGAGAGAACTAACCTGTATCTAGGCATTTCTATAGATACTATAAAGGGTTTCTACGTTTGACATGCCTTTAACATGATAAAAACATGATAACAAGCCAAAAAGAAATGCAAATGACTAGGCCGTTGGAGCCCCATTGTCTATAGTACCAGACATGACTTCACTTTGTTGTACATAGTCTATAAAGCCTCTAACTAAAGAGAAACATCTGATAAGGGTTAGGACAGGCCCCGCCTCAACAAACTATGCAATAAAAACATGTAATCTTTAGACATATACAAGCCCCGAAGCAACCTG
>JAOTQR010037605.1:0-15621 GCA_025774065.1 Solanum ossicruentum | reverse complement strand
AACACTTAAGTCCCGAATTGTTCGAAATTTCCAATATTTGTCCAAATTTCACAATTATTCCAAAATTTCAAAATACGCGTCCTAACACTATTAGTTGTGAATTTCTAGTCCGACTATTATTTCTCCTTGGACATATGTTCGCCAAATCTTCTATGCTACCAAAAATAAAACATTCTAATTTATTTTCTATAGTTTCTATTAGTTCTATATTTTCTAACGTGTCTATTTCTATCTAGATATGGTTTTCTAGCTGATGACTTTCTTAGGTAGTATTTTCGTTTATTATATGTATTTGCATAATGTGTTCTATTTCTTTCCTATCGTCTTTTTCGATTTTGATCTTTATCGTAGCTTTGAGTAGTATATATTATGTTTTTACAGAAACTCATCTCATTTTGCTTTAATTGTTTTTGAATTTGTATGTTCGTGTATTTTTCGATTATTATTTTCATTACATGTTGCACCTTATGTCCTATTGATCATCTAGCATTCGAATTTTAGATTACTCCTTCTCTTTTATACCATCTTTCTTCTATTTCTAGACCCAAAGCTCCAAGTAATTTATTAAATAGCTTCTTCCCTAATTCTTCGTCAAACAAATTTCCACTAATTGTACAATAATAGTAATAATCTTTTAGAAAAGTCTTTATATAGAACCAACTAGTAATACTTAATTGTTCTAGTTTTATTAGAGCATTTCTTTGTAGTATTACTAATCCACTATTTGGGTCTTCTCCTGTTATCAAACTATGTATCTCGTTAGTAAGATCATAAGGTATTAGCTTCCATATTTACTAGAGCCTGAAATTCTTGTGGGAAGTTAGACTTATAAGCTTCCCTTAGCGCTTTCGCCGATTCTCTTATAAAAGTCTCCATATATTTATATATTGTTTCTGCGTCTGTATCTTGATAAGTCTTTATATAATCTACTACAGTTATTCATTTCCAGAGGTCTATGACTGTGTTCCAAATTTGTGGGTCGTGCACGGCTATATTTAGTATTTTTCCTTTGTTACCTCCTTCTGGTAACTTAATTGGTTCTTCAATTGGCATTCTTTTTCCTACTGGTTTTATGTTTTCTATTATATTTCAGGATTTACCCTAAAGACTCTTCTCCATAGTCATTTCCGATACTCGTATCTATTGTATGTTGCTGTGTCATTCGTTGGAAAGGGCTAGAACTAGTACATTCCATAAATTCTTTTTGGCTTATAATCGAATTCAATTCTATTTCTTCATCACTGTCATATATTTTTATTAATAATTTTGTCAACATCATCTATTTTTTTTTGGATTTTTTGTTGTTCTCTATATCCTAAGTTATCTATTCTAAATTCACATTTTTTAAAGTGCAATTTGGTCTCTATTAAATTTATTGCTCCTAACTTACACACTTTACATTTAAATGTTACGCTTGTATTCTCTTTATACCATCTTTTTGCTTTTCTCAAGGCATCATCTACCCCAAATTCGTCTTCTATTATTCCTACATTCATCATTTCTATGGTTGTGTCCATTTTTTCATCTAACTTCCTTTGCATATTATATTTGTAGTCAGTGAATCTTATAGATGTTTCTCCGTTAGTATTCATATACATCAAATGTGATTCAGGTACTATTATTTTTTTTTGTTAAATTTTTCTAAATTCCATTGTAACCCTGCATATTCTTCTGGATTTAGGTTTATTAATTTTATTAGCTTTATTCCTTTATCTCCCATTACTCCAACTACATCATCTACCTTAATCCCATTACCCTGAAGGAAAATGTCAACACCACCACAGTAACTAGGGTAAAAAAATGCCTTTTTCACCCCATAGGGGATACTATACTATAGTATAGTATCCCCTATGGGGTGAAAAAAAATACAGAACAAACAAATCTAACAACAATCTATGAAATATTTAAAGAAAGCAACAAAACAAAAACAACAACAAACAAATGTACATGCACATTTTTCTTTTCTTTTTACGTTATAAAAACTCAAAACTCGAAACCCTAACTATGGAGAAATATTTTCTCTTTTACCTACCTCTATAATGACGATAGCAAGAGACAGAGACGAAGACGACGACAATGACAATGAGCAAAAGATAGGATGAACAGAGGAGGAGATGATGAAGGCCTTGAAGATGAAGAAGAAGAAGAACTAGTTCTGGTTGGTCTCACTCCTTTTTGAAAAAATAAAAATGGAATTTTTTTACTTTTCTTGGAAAGAAAAGAGGAGATGAATGACTTTGATTTGAAAGTACACTTGTGGGTTCCACAAGAAAAGAAATTAAAACTTTTAAAAATTACAAATCACCCCCTATTTAACCTAAACCCTTGATTAGTAAATTATTTGACTTGGCCATGGTCAATTTGTCATCTTTTTTAATTGAAAACTTTTTTGTCACCCCTGTCTCAAATTTCTTAAGATTCTTAATCGAAAAGCTCTGAACTTTTCACTCAAAATACACTAATTTTCCTACAAAGCCTACTGCATTAGCCCCAAATTCAAATCTTCCTTCTCCAGCATTTGTTGCTTACTGTTATAGCTCATGCTTCTTATGTTTTCAATAATTAAAGGCAGAACACTAAAAGCGTAGGTGGAACTTTTGGATTTGGAGGCACAACTATGCTCATCAACTTTGATCAAGTAAGCATTTTATGTAATTTATTCCTAATTTAAAAATTAGCTAGAAGTAGTTTGGCTTTACTTGCTAAGTATGAATTGCTTATGAAGTGTAATAATAATAAGAAAGATTTTGAAAAGCATTGTTATCTAAGAAATTTTAGGTAGATACATAGATTACCCGCTAAAAATATTTTTGTCTTTAAGTGATTGTTTGATATGGGGGATTTGATAAATAATGATATGCTACAAATTGAGATATCTAATGGGATTATTTTATCCTAATCATTTAGTATAAATTATAGTTTAAGATAATTAGCTAATAATTCAAATCCAACATGGAATAAGTTGATATCAATTTTTTATCTCAAAATTGTTATTATTATCTCACATGTCAAACGATCTCCAAGTATTTCTCTTTCCGTAATTCTATATGTATGATTTTCTAAGACATTTTTTTCTAGCATCAAATTATATATTGTATATATTTTAGATTTAACATAATTTTCAGCTGATAATTCTGAGATAGGACTTAACACACCCCACATATGGTCTTCCATGTTAGCTGTCTATGAATTGTATAGAAATAAATAAAAGACTTTTTTCTCTTCAATGGACGATATATGCGCCTCTCCTTTTTAGTTTGTTTACGTAAAAGTTGAATCTTTTTTCTTTCTGAATATGAGTAATTCAAAAAACAGGTATTGCATTTATCTAATATGAGAATTGTATTGAGATTATATTACTGATTAATAAATAAAAGATAAAAATCAATAAATAACTAATTTAAATTTTGCTTTGTATGAATCTTTAGTCTACGAGCATCTTCAAAAAATGTTAGAAAATCTTCAATGATATGAGATGGAATAGATTTGTAGGGTCGAAATTTGGGAGAACCAGTGCAAAGTGAAGGAGAAAGTTGTAGGATTGAGTTATGAGGGGACTAATGTAAAATGAAGGAGAAAGTAAAAAACTTTTTATAAAGTGGAGAACAAAAGTGGAAGAAACACTTTCATTTTATAAAGTGTAAGAAAGTGGAAGAAACATTTTCATTTTATAGCAAAATATGATGTATCATATTTAACGTCTATCATTTAAAATTATATATAAAATATATATGAAAAAATATATTCTAATTATATTATTAAAAAATATAACTTATTTGTGTAAAAACAAATTTAGCTTAAATAGGTTTCGAACGCAAGAATAGATAAGAGCCTGTTTGACTTAGCTGGTAAAAAAAGCTTTTAAAAAGTATTTTAGAAGCACTTGTAGACGATAAAATTCGCGTAGAAAATAATAATCAAGAACGAAAGTATTTAATTTCAATAATGTGAGTGTTACAATCTCTAAGAATCCTTTTGTTCGTCTTTTCAAGTGTAAATTTAAGGGCTCTTGAGCTTATTCTTAAATTTGAAGTTTGTTCTTGTATTCGATCTTGAATTTTGATCTCGAATCTTGATTTTGATCTTGTTTCTTGATCTTGATCTTGATCTTGATCTCGTTTCTTGATCTTGATCTTGATCTTGATCTTGATCTTGATTTTGATCTTGATCTCGAAGATTAAAAGCTCTTGTTCTTGAACTTGAAGGCTTGAGTGATTGAATTCTTGAATTTGTAGAGAAATTATGGCGTTTGATCCACGAGCTCTCTCTAGCTTTTGGTTAGAATTCTTGATGTGTATTCTAAATTATGCAGACTCTTGTATATAGTTGTAGAATAGAGGAGTCATGATAGAACCAGACTTTCTCCCGGTCAATCAGATTTGAGTGACATAGCATATTGGGCTTTAATGAAATGGGCTTGTCATTTTGACACATGACATGATCCTATTGGCTTTTTTGTTTGACTTGATGTGGCACATCATTTGTCATGTCGCATCAAGTGGGCCTCTTGATGAAGGGATATGGGGCCCAATGAAGCGGGTCATCTTTTGTATCCCAAAGAATAAATTTGGACTTTTAATTAAATTCATATTTTATTGAGTATAATTAATAACCCAATTATGTTAATTCACAATATTCATTTTGGACTAATATATTTTTGAATTTAATATAATTTGAATCATATTATAAAATTTATATTCTAAAAAATTTTATACGATTACAAATGCCTCCTACTTCAAGTCTCATCAGAATATGTTACTTTTTTGAAGACTAGACTTATAGTATATCACGATATTTGTTTATAGAAAAAACAATAATCAAATGAGAACATACTTGAAACAGCTTGCCCTTATAAGAAGGGAATTGACTTTTTTTCTTTTTTAGCACTTCAAGATATTCTCCCTCTTTTCCTTTTTTATTTTATTTATTTATTTTTGCATGCCTCTTCTTTCCTTTTTCTTTCTTTTTTTTTTTGTAATTTTGCATGCAGTTGGTTCTTTCTTGCTTTTCCTAATTTGGATGGAAGACTCTGTTACAACGGAAGGATGCAAAACCTGAAAGTAGAAAAAATAAAGAAGATCAAATTTAACGTGGAAAAATCCTTCAAAACGAAGGTAACAACCACGGGATCGACGAGATTCAAACTCCTCCACTATAACAATAAGAGGTTTATAAATATTATGTTTAATGACTACATATCAATTGCCAAGAAAGGAGAAGCAATAGCTACACCAACAAAAATGAAGAAGTAAAAAAACACTCAAATCAGAGCTACTATTCGGGACCTAAAATCGGATGTTATTGACCTCTAAATCCGATCATCAACGTTCAAATCAAAGACTATGATGTTAGGAACACTCATTAAAGATTTCATTCCGATCCAATTGTTAACAAATCAGGAAACGCAAATTGAAGGTTGTTGGTCGGTGAGAAAAAACTGCTGCGGAAAACACTTTTTTCTTCTTTTTTCTCTCTTGTTGAAAGCTCTCTCAAAATCTCTCTTATGTGCTAATATCTATCAAAGATGAATAACAATGAGTGATGCATAATTCTCTTAAAAGTTGTCCTATTTATAGATAATGAGTTGTTCTTTTCCTTAAGCCAAAACCAACTCCAAATAGGACAATTCCAATCTTTCTCCTAATAGGATTAGAATTCCAATCCTTCTCCAATTAGAATTGGAAACCAAAAGAGAATAGGATTAGGCCATGGGCCTTTGGCTAGAACATGGGCTATTGCCTAACAAACTCCCCCTCCAACCAAGGGGCCAAATGGACTTTAAGTGGAGGAACTCTTGACAATCTTCATGCCTGCCGCAGTTCTGCAAAATTCATGCTTCTCTGCAATCACTACTTTCATAAGCATATCCGAAGGATTTTCATCAGTGTGTATTTCTCAATCTCAAATAATTTTTCTTCCATGGCCATTTTTATCCAATGATACTTTCTACTAATATGCTTGGACTTAGAATGAAAGGTGGAGTGCCTCGTGAGATAAATAGCACTCTGATTATCATAAAATAGGACGAGCATGACTGCTCTAAGTCAAGATCTTTGATAAATTCCTTCATCCAAAGCAATTCTTTGGCATGTGGAAGCTAGAAAAGCAACCCTTGAAAAATCATGAATATGAAGATAAACAAGAAACATGCCATAAAGAGACACAAATATTTAACGTGGTTAGGTCAACCGACCTACATCCACAAGAGGGGATGAGCAATCCACTATATAAAAGAGATCACATGATATCAAGAGAAATAACCTCACCAATTCACTCGGAATACAACGAGGTTTACACACACTTATGTCTCACAATTTCTCTCTAACACAACTCTCAAGCCCTTGTAGCTACATTGTGAATGCTACCAAATTAGAAGGAATGAACCCCTATTTATAGAGTTATGCACCTCTTCATACTAGAAAAAGGATTTTCCAAATATGGATATATTTTGTTTTCCTTTTTCCACTAGAAAAAGGATTTTCCAAATATGAAGAAATTCTATTTTCCTTTTCTTAAAAGGAAAACCCCAATCATGGTAAGAAACTCAGGACAAATACCCAACAAATCTCCCTATTAACCTAAATTTCTAACAAAATAAATTTGCTCCACCTTCACTCAATCTTCATCAGGTTGAATCTTCTCTACAAATTCTATGTCTCGTTACAGAGAATCTCTCTTGAAAAAGTTTCTCCAACAAAATTTTCATTACTATTAAATATGTTACGTCCAGAACTGAACACGCTAAGATGAACACTTGTTCTTAGCCTCGTTTTGATCCCCACTTGTTAGGACTGCACGTACCACCATCCTAACTCCATCTTAGTATGATTTTGTTTGCTTTGGGCCAAGCCCTCACGAATTTATTTTTGTCTACATCCCAAAAAAGGCTCATAGTAATGGAGTTGGGTGACCACTTATATATTGATACATTTCTTCTTTTCCATTCGATGTGGGATGAGTTTGTCATCCCCACAGTCCGCCCCTCAAAACAAGACCACACAATTCGTAACCTCCCTTTTGGGGATAATATATTTGATCTGCTAACCATCTTGTACTGCCACTACCAACCAGTAGGACACACCGCTTGACCACTTTTGCCAAGAAGACTTTCGACACAAGATATCCCTATAGATCTTTAGTCTTGTTGTCACACTGGAAACTTCTCATGAGACACAGTCCACTAGTTCGATGTACCTGAACCTAGGCTCTGATACCACTTGTTAGGATCGACAAAAATCAGGTGACATACGAAAACTAGCAAAGCAATCCTCGAAAGACCATGAGTATGAAGATAAATAAGAAAATACCATAAAGAAACATAAATATTAAACGTGGTTCGATCAACCGACCTACATCTACAAGAGGAGATGAGCAATCTATTATATAAAAGAGAGTACACGATATCAAGAAAAATAAACTCACTAATTCATTCGGAATATAAAGAGGTTCACACACACTTGTGTCTCACAATTTCTCTCTATACACACAACTCTCAAGCCCTTGTAACTACATTGTAAACCCTACCAAGTTAGAAGAAATGAGTCTCTATTTATAGAGTCATACACCTTTTCCTACTAGAAAAAGGATTCTCCAAATATAGAGAAATTTTATTTTCCTTTTCCTATTAGAAAAAAGATTTGTCAAATATGGAGAAATTCTATTTTTCTTTTCCTAAAAGGAAAACCCTAATCATGGTAAGAAATTCATGACAAATACCCAACAGACTCCACTTCCTCAATTTTTTGTTTTTCCAAGGAACCAAAAAAAATTAAATAAAAGTCACGTCCACGTCAAACATAAAAAATCTAATTATGGGAATAGTTGTGGTGGAAAAGAAATTGTCACCTTTACGTTAAACATTCTGATAGCAGTAGGATTAGGGAAAAACAATCCTACCACAAATTGACCATACATAATGTATAGAATTTTATCAGAATTCGGTTTGTGGAGTCTTAATCCATGTTGGGCATTAATTGTGACAAACTATATAAACAGATCCAAACTTATCATTCTTGGTCATTAATTATCTCAACCACTTGGAGATTTTATCTTGACAGTTGATCGTGATGATCCTCACATCGAGGTAATCTTTTTTTTGTGTGTGGAATCTTTTGTCTCTTTTTTCCATGTTGTAGGGCCATAAATTCAAGATTCTTTGTATCACAAGAATTTGGTCTTAAAGTGTGGAGAGATAAATTTGTGCTCACCCCTTGAGATCACCACTTTGATGTTTTACGTTGTTCTAAATATTTAAACATAGGGGACCAATAATACGAAGCTTTACATTGTTCTAAATGTTTAAACATAGGGGACCAATAAAACGAGGCTTTACGCTGTTCAAAATTTTTAACCATAGGGGACCAACAAAATGAGGCTTTACGTTGTTCTAAATGGTTAAATATAAGGGATCAACAATATGAGGCTTTACATTGTTTTAAATATTTAAACATAGGGGATCAACAAAATGGGGCTTTATACTGTTCTAAATGTTTAAACATAAGGGACCCCCAAAAGGCCCTATTCTTTTATTTTGATTCGTATCTCCCCTTCCCCTCCTTTTGTGTGTTGCTATCATTGATGAAGGGTAACACTTTTCCTCTTATGTAGCTTGAACAATGGTCTTCTTCAAGAATTATACTTGACCATCTTCCAAACTCAGATACCTCATAATTAGTACACAAGGTAGCAAGGTAGAGACCAAGCTTTTAGTCCAAGATCCTCTAGTTGGTCATTATGCTAATGCGTGGCCACAATTGAGAAACACACTTTATAAGGTCGATTGGACCTTTGAACATGACCCCAAAGCTTCCAAGGCATGGTATCTTGAGACACCAAATCTTCAAGGCACCAATATTGTGATCACTCTTCCAAATTTAGGGCGATGCATGATCCAAGAAAGGTTACGTTGGGGAGATGAAATTCTGTTCGAGGGTGAATATCATTGCATCATTGGATATTGGGAATGGACAGAAGATTTCCTTAGAAAAAATAGGCAGAGCTTGAATGATGCTAACCTCCAAAATGCTGTCGTTGCTTCTCTTTTTACTTAAGATCGAAACTCCAATATCGTGTAGGCCTTTAATGAGGCTTGGTGTCCCGAAACAAACACATTGTTTACCTCTCTTGGAGAATCATCCATATCCCTTTGGGACCTATATATTCTTTGAGGTCAACCGATCAGTGGGTGTCCTTATGAAGAAGTTATACCTAATACCAAAGAACACACAGATCATGATGCGAAATAGGATAGATTTCTTCCTCAAACTTGTGAATATTTATTTGTTGCCTTCCATCATCTTAGGGAGAAGAAGGGTGATAGGTCGGGGATCACTTTTAGTGACTGGATACAATTTTTGTGTAAAAAAGACATCAAGTATAAGTTAGCTCCCCCAAGAAAAGAGAAGAAGGTTCAACGCTTAGCATCTAAGCATAACCCGACAGGTGAGATATCAATGGAGGTGAGCACATGGTTAAGCTCTCAGGAGATGACATTTTCTATGTTTGGAGTGGAACACCAAAATATAGGACTTATTTGGTAGCCTTCTTGTCATGTTGGTTATGCGTCTTTGTATTTCCCTCTAAAGGGGAAAATCTTATTCAGCCTGAAACTTTTAAGATGGAAAGCTTGATGGTAAGTGGTCGAAGGGTTAGCCTTGCAGTCCTAGTCTTAGCAAGCATCTATCGTTGCTTAAACAAGATTTCAAATTTTTCACAGTTTGATCATATTAAGGTTTCTTTCCCCATCCATTAAGTTTATGGTTGTCTTGATCATTATCTTAAGATACATTATCCTCTTACTGGTAAACTTTCCATCCCGAGGATGATAATATATTCTAGCCAGGGTGCTACAAAATATTTTGACAAAAATGAGGCACGAAAGCGCGTCCATCGATGTGAAAGCCTTGTATGGAATGCGACCATGCTTATTAGGCCTAACCCAACTTATTATGTTGATGATAACAAAGCTTTAGAGATGGATTCATCTTATTTTGTGAACCTTCACTTTAATTATCTTACCCTAAGGAAGGGGGACTCTTTAGTTATCGAGCCATATAGTCCCCATCAATTTAGTCGTCAGTTTGGGTTCCATCAAAATACCCCTGGATATCTTAAATGATATTCATAATGAATCTCTTGAGAAGGTACATAGGTATTGGAGAATCTATATCTCACATACTACTATGTCCAGGGCGACATTTCCTCCTGCAGTTGCTTCTGTGAAGAGACTTTACTCCACTCGATACACATCTTAGTCGGAAAAATCTCATAGAAAGTTTCTTGAGGATAATCTGGATATTTTGTTGGAAAAGGTTGGGCCAAACTTTGCCATTCTTTTAGGGGAGCAAGGTCAAGACATCGGAGAGGAGTGCTTAAATGTTGATGCCCCACAACCTCAAAGTAAGAAGCTCAAGACCTCTAAGGGATCTAAGAAAGAAGTAGCTTGTGCTCCTACCCCTGCAAAGAGATTCCCCTTAATTCGTCCACCTACAAAGCAAGCCTCTCAGAGACTAGCAAAAGCAGCAATGGGGACCAATGTTGGAAGAGGAAAAGACATGAACCAATTGCGCTCGAGGCATTGATAGTCCTCCAAAAACATTAGCCATTCAGAGTGAAGAGGTTTTCCCCTTTGACCACAAATCCTTTTTTTTAAATGAATTTTAAGAACAATTGATGTGTTGTCAAACTACAGTACATTTGATGCCTAAAACAAGGAATTTTGTAAGATTTTAATGCGATATTTTATGGTTTTTATGTGTTTTTGTGTTGTTCTTGCAGAAAAGTTAGGTTGATATAATTTTGAAGAAAAAGTTGCAGACTTTGTTGAATCATAGAACATACGAGCTCACTTATGAGTCGTAGTGCAAGCTATGAGTCGTAAGGTATGTCATAGCAAGAAATAGAAACCAAAAAATAGAAATATGCTAAGTGGAGGTCACACCTATGAGTTCATCCTATGAGTCATAAGTTGCACTACGACTTGTAAAGGTGGACTCGTAATAAGAATCAAAGAGCCAAAAAAATGTTGGACCAAAAAAATGAAGTCCTAGACTATGAGAGGAGCATACCAGTCATTGCCCAAACTACAACTTGTACTAGTGGGTCGTATTAGTTCAGGCCAAGATGCTAAGAACTTGATATGCGACTCGTAGGCCATCCTACGAGTCGTACCTGCGAGGCGTACCAGCTGTCAGCTGTCTTTTCTGTATAATTTTTAGGGTTATTTTGTAAATACTATATATAGTTTAAGTTAGGGTCTTATTAGGGAGATTCGAACCAGAGATGTTTTTATCATCTTTGAATATTCTCTCAAGGAAACTCTTAGGTCTGTAGATTAGATTATCTTTTTCTCTTGGAAATCCCAATTTTGGGGATTGTAAACCTTGCTTTGTGCTCAACATCAATCTATCAAGCTTGTGGTTTGGAACTTGTGGTGTCTTCAATCTTCATTGCTTTGTGTAAGATTCTCAATCATGTCATTTATTTGCATTTTTGCTTCGTTTGCCTTAGCCATAAGTAGCTAAGCACCCATAACTTAGGGTTGTGGGAACTGTGGGTATTTGACTTAAGATAATCTAAGTTTATTGCATTTTAATGATTGGGGTTTTGAATGTATTATTTAATTCTCTTCATTATGATTGTTGTTTCGTGGTGACCAACACCAAACCCCACCTACTATCACTATCCTGATTAAGGTAGTGATGAATAGGAAAAGGAAAGTAGATAACATAATTCGATTGATGTGTTCTCGTCTAATCAACCAAATCTGACCAAGGGGAGGTTGACTGGGATAATAGGTAATGTTTAGTTGGCACACCATGGTAGCCGACCAAGCGCCACGGTTAAATTCAATCTTCACCTTCACAAGAGGGCCGGAAGAACCTAAGTTACTGTCCTATACGAGAATCTCCAATTGTAGTTATGTTACCTAGGGTAATCGAGTCAAAGAACCATGGAGAACACAACTCCCAAGTTGTCCCTAAAATTGGGTGTTTTTCTACATCGTATTATAGTGTTTATTTTATTTTGTTCTTGAATCACAAAAAAAACCCATTTAGAGATTTTAGTTATCGATACTCAAAATGATTGATAGTGAATTCTTATGGTCAAACCCTGTATTCCCCATGGATTCTAACCATTGGTTAGATTAATTGATGACAATGACTGCTTTCTTATTGGAGCGTGAATATCATAAGAAATTATAGCACCGTTTTCGGGGAATACAGATAGGTTTTGACTTAATTTCACTATTAATTAGTTCACAGGGCTACCTTCAAAGGATCCCCACCGTCATCTCCAAAATGTGATGCTTGTTTGCAAGAGTGTCATAGGGACACAAAATCTTTCTCTTGATGTCGTTGGTTTAAGAATGTTTCCACTGTCATTGACTGGCAATGCAGCTGTGTGGTTGTCTGAGCTTCCTCCGGGTACTATTACAAGTTGGGCAGAACTTCAAAGAGTATTCCTTGAGATATATTTCCCAAGATCTAAGAAGTTGAAGCTAAAGGATCAAATAAACAACTTCGAGCAATTGTTGGGTGACTCTATTAGCACAACATAGGAGTGATTTACCAAATGCTTAAGGATGGTACCGGATCACAAGATTGTTGATGATGCCTTGGTTGAGATTTTCTATCAGCCACTTGATGAGAATAGTCAACTTGCGCTGATACAATCATGGGAGGCATGTTTCTTGACCAAACTTTTGCATTAATAGCCGCAAGGATGGAGCAAGTGGTTAAAACCAATAGAGCATGGGGTCAACGAGAGTGAGGTGCAATGAAAACTTATTGTGTGGTCAACCCCAACAATGAGCAAGCAAAGGTAAACAAAGAGATCATGGATCAACTTGCTCAACTTCGTACAAGTATGGACTTGGTCTTGAATCAAAACAAAGAAAGTGTCAAATTAGTCACTCACCAACCTCCGAAGGCTCCTATCTATGAAGATCAATTCTTTGATGAGGATGAATGTTTTATAAGCAACCAAGCGACAGGTTTCCAGAACAACCCCCAAGGGTCCAATTTGAAACTTCAACCATGAAGGTACATATAGAGACAACCAGGCTGGATACTATGAAAAAGAGAGTGCCAAATGCCAAATGGGGAAAAAGAGAGGGCTATAGGAATGGTCCTTATATGCCACCCCGCAACCATGATGCCATGCCAAGCACTTATAGGCTTGAAGAGATGTTTAACAAGTTGTTGAAGAGAGTTGATCACCAAGATAAGACCTTAAAGGGTATGAAAGCGGATATCTCAAGTATTAACCAAAACATAGAGTCTCACTCGGTGGCGATTAAGCAACTAGAGCAATAATTTAGGCAAGTTTCTTCACAGTTGAACCAACACCAAAAGGACACTCTACTAAGTAACATGATTCAAAATGCTAAAAATGAAGGGCATTACATGGTAGTCATGACTCGGAGTGGCAAAAGCACTATTGATCCCCCCTATGCCAATGGTTGAGGATGAAGCCGATAAAGGGGTCATTGATAGCAAGGTGATGATTGAGGAAGAAAGTCCAAGGATCAGAGAAGTGGAAAACCAAGAGATGGGAGGGCAAGAAAAGTTTAAGACAATCCCGAAACCACCTCCTCCATTTCCCTAAAGACTTAAGAAAATAGACGCAGATAGCAAGTTCAAGAACTTCCTATCATGCTAAAACAATTATCTATCAACATTCTCCTTTTGGAGGCCTTGGAGAAAATGCCTAGGTTTGCCAAGTATATGAAGGATTTGGTAACAAAGAAGTGCACTATAAGCTAAGAACTCCAACAATACAGTGCAATCATGACCAAATGCCTTGTTCAGAAATGAAAGGAACACGATGCATTCACCACTCCTTGCACTATCGGTGATATTGAATTCGCAAGAGCATTATGCGACTAAGGAGCAAGCATCAACTTATTTTCTCTTTCCATATTCAAAACCCCTAGTCTTGGCACCCTTACCTCGATGAAAATACGGTTGCTTTTGGCAGATCAAACCATTAAAAATCCAGAGGGAATCCTTCTTGATGTGCTTGCTAATGTTGATAAATTCATTTTTCCCGCGAATTTGTGATCCTTGATTGTGAAATTGATTTTGATGTGCCCATCATTTTGGGGAGACCATTTCTGGCCACTAGGAGAGCCTTAGTAGATATGGATTTGGATCAACTTCGATTTAGGGTCAATGATGTAGAGGTTGTATTCGATATTCGCCAGTCTATGAAACACCTAGATGAGTTCAAGAGTGAACTGGGGACCCTTGATGATTGTTAAAGAAGGACGATGACAAGGTCGAGCCACGATGTCAAAAAGGCACTTCTTGGGAGGCAACCCAAGCATCTTTTATGTTTTGGATTATTTTGAGTCATTTTTATTCATTTAAATTGTTGGGTGGTATGTTAATGTTTTGTTGTAAGTGTTAAGACTTTGAATTAGTTGTATTGTCTTGCATTTAAGTGTATTTGGAGTAATTGGTTGCAGGAACAAGCTAGAAAAAGGAGGAGTACAGAGATATATGCTTGGAGCAGCTTGTATGAGCAGTTCTACGATTCATAGTCACCATTACGACTCGTAGTCATGCCTCATAGATGGAAATAGTGAGTATCAGAAATTGGCACACACACTACAAGCCAACCTTACGATATTTGTTTGGTCTCCTATGAGTCATAAGTGGGGTTCATAGTGCCCAGGTATAAGAATTAAAATTTTCTTAAGAGTTGGGTCCACTACGAGACTAGAACTTACGAGTCATACGACTTCCTATGACTCATAGTCGGCGTCTCATTGGTCTGACCTGCAGAATTTTAAAAGGTGACTCGACTTGGAATATTAAAAGACTAATGTCTTTTGGCTCAATATGTCCCTTCATGAAACAGTTCTTCTTACTTTATAACCCCCCCCCCTAACATCACTTTTCACTATTTCATTCATTCCCCAAATCATTCATCTACTGACATCCCCTAGCAAGTGCAATTTCACTAGGGATTCGGGTTCGTTTTGTTCTTCTTATCTCACATTCATCCATTCATATAGTAAGTTTTCGTGGTTAAGTTTGGTATTCCTCTAAAACAATCTTGTTTTGTGGGTGTTTGAATGAATGTTTTATGATAAAAATGTGATTTATACTTATCTATGTCCTTACAATGAGTTGATTCTTTAATTTTATCCTTATTAGGTGACTTTAAAGTTTGATGTTATGCTCATGTGCGCATATTATGTATTTTATAAGTGATTATCTTGTGAAGACCAACTGGGTTTGAATTGTGTAAGTGGAGGGATGTTATCATTCTGTTTTGAGGGAGGACTCATGCATAAAATTGATGTACCCTTTTATGTGTTTCCATGTGTTCGATATTGGAGTTGTCTAGAAAGATACAGAGAATTTGTGTTTCATTATGAGATGATTTGTAAAGTATAGTAATTAGGCTTATTACTAGACTATTTATTCGTTTGTAATTTTTGATGTCCCCTAGTGAATTCTTAGTAATTTTGGAAAGGTTAGAGGCACCCAGGGTTATCACGCCCCAAAGACCCCTTAAGGCGGACTGGCACAGGTGCCGATAAGGCATGGGAGAACCAACCTATATCTATGTTCTTTGTATACATATTTTAAGGAATTTTCTATGTTTGGC
>JAOTQR010037594.1:0-15622 GCA_025774065.1 Solanum ossicruentum | reverse complement strand
ATAATAATAATAATAATAATAATAATAATAATAATAATAATAATAATAATAATAATAGTTGTAAGTAATATTAAAAATAAAAAGAATGAAAAAGAAACCTAACAAAAGAAAGAAAAAGAAAGAAGTAAAAGAGATAAATGAGAAAAGGGAAAATTTACGGGGGGAAAGGAAAATGTCTTATTAATTTAAACATTTCTCTCAATTTAAATATATAGCTTATTAGAAAAATATTGTTATATTTAAAATATATAGAAGTAGAAGAAAAAAAAACAAAAGCATCTCTTTTTTACAAAATTGAAATGATATTTGAATACAAATCTAAATGGAATTTGAATTATGATAGAGTTCTAACTTCTTAGCCTCTATTATATATAATTCTAAAGTGATTTAGAATGTCAAGATAACTTTTTTTTAATGTTTGATCATTAGGTTTATTAGTAAATTTATATCCTCTAATATATATAATTCCAAAGTGATTTAGAATGTCAGGATAACTTTTTTTTGATCATTAGGTTTATTAGTAAATTTATTATATGTATGTATGTGTTTATATATATTATTGTTCATAAGATTTACACAATAAAATAAAATTTTAAATTAACAATTAACGAGTAAATAAAATAAAATAATCTATCTTATAGTAATTAAAAGAGCATTTAATAACTGAGTTAATCCAAAAAAATATGAAACACAAAAGTTATTTATAATCACATTATTTATTGTCTCTATTAACATATATAGTTGATTATAGGTGCAACACCCTACATGTTGTAAGTGTGAAAAATGGAAAGTTAAGAAATTTCTGGACTGACTTGGTCACATGAGCTAGTCTATAGCTCATAGAAGCAAGCATGGGTTGTAAGTAGGTTTCGTACATTGAGTAGTGAAAATGAAAAACTGAAAAATTTCTGGAAGTTGATTTACTATTAGCAAGACAGACCGTATGTAGAACAATGACCCGTCAAAGGTGTCGTGGAAAGGAGCCCTGAAGGGACAAATTTTTCTGAGTTTGGAATCACTCTACGAGTTGACTTATCATCCATAGATGGGTAAATGGGTCATCCTACATGTTCATGGGCTGAAAGATGCAAATTCCAGTAGCTATCTTTTGTGACATGAAGTTCTGCGAGCTAAAGTACTATGATCTGTAGGATGAACCACAACCCATGGACAGGGTCCCTTAGTTGGCTCGAGCAGTTTTTAACGAAGGACATTTTTGACACTTTCAATTTGTCTAAGTCCTAAATTACGTCGTTTTGGCCTTCCTAACTTACTTAATCAACTCTAATCCTATAAATTCTATTCCTAATTCATTCAAAGTCCTTCATCCTCATAATTCTCTCAAGGGTTCTCAAATATTTCTCTCTCTAGAAGAAGGATTCCATTAAAGCTAGGGTTTGAAGGTTGGCTTGAGGATTTCAAGAATATCCTCTTCAATTCTAAAAATTTTGACTTGAAGTATGTCGGGCTTGATTCATGGGTTAATTTTATCCATGAAGCCCAATCTAAAATCTTCTTTTTATTAAAGTTTCATGATGATCTCTTATGGATTTTTATGTCATGATTATCAATGCATGAATTATGAATATTCCATAGTTATTAAGCCTATCTAAGAGAAAATCATGAAAAGTTACATGATGTATACGATTTCAAGCAAATGTGATTTCAATGTATGCATAATTTATTCTTGATGATTTGATATGGGTTACTTTACTAATGATCCAAATTGATTTTAATTGCATGTTTCCTTTATGAATTTTATCCAATTACACGATTTTGACTCGATTGTTCATGAACCCATACTTAGCCCTAGTCTTTTATGATAAAGTTATGAATTTTCATGATTACGATCTCAAGCATGTAAAAACATGTTTTAAGACAATGATGATATTATAATGATAAAGATAGTGCTATGATAAAGAGAGTGATAAAGACCCTAATGTTTATAATGATATTAAGGTAGGAATGTCTACCCACATTATGATGAAAAGCAAAGTAGATGGACTATTCTTATGACATGAGATGTTTTCATGAAAGAGTATGATGACTATTTTATGATCTATGAAAGCGATTTTTAATGAAGTATAAAGGATGTTGAAAGATATATATATATGCATGATTTTTATATTTCGTGGTATAAGACTTAGTACTGAGAAAGCTTTGGTAGATTTCATAGTCCCATAACTATGTGCCACAATAGGAATGATGTTCATATTTTTATACCTTAAAATGTGCTAATGAATTTATTTAGCTTTAGTGATGAGCACTAACCATACTAGGATATAGCCTAAAGGATGGAATCAAATGATGGCTTCTCACCATGCTAGGATAGAGTCTATAGGGTGAGGATCGAGTCTAACTTAGCAAAGTAGACTCCTCTTTGCTTGGTGTAGAGGGAATATTAAGATTCTATGTAATAGGTCGTATGGTCTTATATGTCGGTTATGGTCTTATTCTCATGTATGCATGTTAAGGTTATTTCATGGATTTGATGCTGCTTCTTTGTCATAACCCAAGCCTGGGGATAATACATGACATGACGCAAGGG
Source organism: Solanum ossicruentum (assembly GCA_025774065.1). Classification (NCBI taxonomy): domain Eukaryota; kingdom Viridiplantae; phylum Streptophyta; class Magnoliopsida; order Solanales; family Solanaceae; genus Solanum; species Solanum ossicruentum. Next base: position 13,074 of record JAOTQR010037594.1, on the reverse strand, counting down.
GAACCCGAACCAACAAAGCCTCTTAGAGCATCATTACACACCCTTGGTCACGGAAGCAATAAGATAGCAACAAAAGAGTAGAAATAGGGATAATCGAGGCTAAGAGACATTATTCATATCATAACAACAAGAGAGTGTCAATGTTCATAACATTACACATGACATGTCCAACAAAACTTCTAATACATAGATAAGAGCAGGGGACAAGAAAACTAACCGGGCTCACCTTCATAGTCAACATTTACATAAAAGAAAGGTAGTTCTAGAACATTGTAAGAGATCATAAGCAAAATCCCCAAAATGGAGGACTCACCAACAAGCTTGAGTGGAAATGTACTAGCCACGTGGATGAAGATTCTTAAGTAGGGCTTCAGTTTCTACATGGTGACATCATGTAGGCATAGAGTATGCGTTAGTACATTTGAATGTACTAAGTATGTGGGATACAATGCAACAAGTGATAAGTACCATAATCAAAATGCATATCATAGTAATGAATATAAATATAACAATATGACATATATGAATAATACTTAAAGTAAAATCATGCTTATATAGAACATTATGCATGTGTAAGAAGTGACCATTCTTAGTGCAATCCAAGGCCTAATACCTCCTTGGAGAGGTGCATGAGGTGTAAACCCCTTCATGAGGTTGATGGGGTACAAACTCCCTAACAAGGTTGATGGAGTACAAACCCCCCAACAAGGTTGATGGGTAAAAACTCCCAAGAAGATTGCACAGGCCTGCCACCTCCCGACCGAGGTGATCGTGGTACAAATCCCTCAGCAAGGTTACCCAGGCCTACAACCTCCCGAGTGAGGCTTAGTTATTCCCAAACACTATAGAGATAATATCATATACATACATTCCTATCATCATCATATACATTCCTTTCATCATTATATAGTCATTCATCTTATAAGACATGCATTGGACCTTCAATTCCCTAAGAAATCATACTCAAACATTTTATCAAATACTTGGCAGGTGTGTAGTGATAGTGTAAAATGATGGAATTCAAAAGTAATATAATGCTAGAAAATCCAATGTAAAACCCTCAATAGACACTTGGTAACACCCTCAAGCAACATATATCAAAGTCCTTCATCAAACCTCACAACAAATCTTAGATTCATAGCCAAAAATATAGTAAAATAGTCACAATTTCATAAACTCCAACATTGTGTGCAATGAATTTCATAATAAATAAGACCCATGAGTAACTCAACTTTAAATCATATAATTTAGAGTAAAAGGGAGCTTGGCTATCATGGGTGAAATGAACCCATGAAAGAAACCTACATACCTTAGCTTTAGAGATTAAATTGATGAAGATTAGAGATGGAGACTTGAAGCTTGAATGAGAACCTTGAAATCCGGATAAGTTTTGAGACTTGAGTTTAGGAGCAAAATATTTGGCTAAGTGTTTGAATGAGTATTAGAAAATGTTTAGAATGATATGAGGGAGAAATATGACTAAGTATAGATATTTTTACGCATGGGAACACTTATGTCTAAGACCACAAAGTCTTGCTCTGAGATAGAAAACTGGAAGAAATTTAATAGTATGGCACGCCCTTGGCGCATCGCGCCAGAGGCGCGAAAACCTCTGCGAAAATCACATTTTGTGATTCTTAAATTTTCATATAGTTGTTACTAGATCATGGTTAGACCTATTTTCCATGCAATTCAATCCATTGAACAAGAATATGAAGTTGGATTTTAAGTGTCACGCACGAATTTTGAGATATATGAAAATTACGATTTTGGCACTTTTGTGGCACATTTTTGGGCACTTTTTGGGGTCGTTTCAGTATCTCCCTCTTGGGAACATTCGTCCCCGAAGGTCAAAGAAATGTATATGAGAGACACAAATATGACAATTTCAGCCCACATAAGGATGCAAAAATGCACTTAAATATCATTTCAAAAATCTCATAATAAGGGTAAAATCATCATGAACTTGTCAATTTAAACATGAATGTATGCATATCATGGGCTGAACTTAGACTTGAAAGTATGTAGGGGACTTAAATTGATAACTTACTCTTGAGTGGAGTGGAAACGATAAGGATATCATTTTTGTATGTCCACTTCGGCCTCAAAGTAGCATTTTAACTTGTTGATTCCTACAAAGGATCTTAACGAAAGCCGCATCCTTATTCCTCAACATCCTCACTTGTCTATCCAAAATCTGAACCAGAACCTCTTCATAAGTCATATTATCGTCAACAAAAACCACAACATCAGGAGGCACAATAGCATTAGGGTCTCCCGCACATTTCCTCAACATGGATACATGAAAGACCGGATGAACCGATTCCATCTCTCTAAGAAAATCAAACTTCTAGGCCACCTTCCCAATCCTTTTCATCGCCATATAAGGTCCCATATATCTAGCGCTCAACTTTCCCTTCTTACCAAAATGGACCATACCCTTCATGGGTGACATTTTAAAATACACCCAATCACCAACTTTGAATTTAAGGTCCCTTCTCCTCACATTGGCATAAGACTTTTGGCGACTTTGGGTCCTTGTCAACCTTTCTCTAATCATCCTAAACTTCTCAAGAGTCTCCATAACCAGATCTGTTCCCAATATAGCCACCTCTCCAACTTCAAACCACCCAATTGATGATCTACAACGTCTAACATAGAGAGCCTCAAAAGGAACCATATCGATACTAGAATGATATCTTTTGTTATATGCAACCACAGTTAATGGAAGATGATCATCCCAACTACCCTTAATCTCCAATACACAAGCCCTAAGCATGTCTTCAAGTGTTTGGATAGTCCTTTCGGCTTGGCCATCCATTTGAGGGTGAAAGATTGTACTAAGCTTAACCTTGTACCAAGACCCCTTTAGAAAGATCTCCAAAAATATGAAGTAAATTGAGCACCCTGATTTGATATGATGGATAAAGGAACCCCATGCAATCTCACCAAGTCATGGATGTACAACCTAGCATACCTTTAAGCCCCATATATGATCTTAATGGTAGAAACTGAGCCGATTTTGTCATCCTATCCACCACCAGCCAAATGGAATCAAAACCCTTCCTAGTCTTAGGCAACCCAACTATAAAGTCCATATTATTCTCTTCCCACTTTCAAGTAAGAACCTCTATGTCTTAGTTTACGACACCCAACTTTTGATGTTCGGCTTTGACTTGTTGACACTATGGCAACCAAACACAATTTTAACAATGTTTTTCTTTATGCCTCCCCACTAATACACCTTTCTCAAATCTCTATACATTTTAGTAGAACTGGGGTGAATAGAATAGGAAGAACCATGAGCCTCATCAAGAATTCTCTCTCTCAAGCCATCAACACAAGGCAGACACAACCTTCCTTGGAATCTAAGGGTACCGTCTTCCCCTTGGGAGAAAACCTCCACCTTCCCATCACTAACCAAGGCCTTCAATTCCAACAAGGAGGGATTAAGATTTTGCTTAGGTTTCACCTCCTTAACTAATAAGGACTTAGAACCATACACAACACCACCACCACCATTACCCACTTCTCACAACCTAACTCCTAATCTAGCCAAATAATAGACCTCTATAGCCACCTCCTTATCACCACCATCAACATGAGCTAGGCTACCAATAGAGAGCCTACTCAAAGCATCCGCCACCATATTAGCCTTACTTGGATTATGATGCACACTCATATCATAATCCTTAAGAAGTTCTAACCATCTCCTTTTCGTCAAGTTAAGATCTTTTTGAGTGAAGACATATTAGAGACTCTTATGATCGGTGAACACATCAACATGCACCCCATACAAGTAATGATGCCAAATCTTTAATGCAAATATCATACCGGCAAATTCATGATCATGAGTAGGGTAATCATTTTCACACACTTTGAGTTGCCTAGAAGCACAGGCTATCACCTTACCCTTTTGCATTAGAACAAAACCTAAACCAACTCTAGAAGCATCACAATACATAACAAATCCCTCTAGCCCTTTCGGTAGTGACAACATAGGAGCGGACATAAGCTTATCTTTCAATGTTTGGAAGCTCCTCACACACTCATTGGTCCACACAAACTTAGCCTTCTTTTTTGAGTCAATTTAGTTATGGGAGAAGCAATAGAAGAGAACCCATTCACAAATCTCTAATAATATCCCGCTAAGCCCAAGAAGCTCCTAATATCTGATGAGGTCAATGGTGTATGCCAATTTCTAATCACATATATCTTTTTAGGATCCATGTGAATACCATCCCCCGACACCACATGTCCTAGGAAGGCAACCTCCCCAAAACAAAAATTCATACTTCTCATATATGCATATAACTTCTTTTCCCTCAATCTTTGCAACATAACCATCGAATGAGCCCTATGCTCCTCCTCACCACGAGAATAGATCAAAATATCATCAATGAATACTATGACAAATGAATCAAGGTAGAGTTTAAAGACCCTATTCATAAGGTCCATGAAGATGGTCGGTGCATTGGTCAATCCAAAAGACATCATAATAAATTCATAATGTCCATACCTAGTCCAGAAGGCCATCTTTGGATATTACACTCCCTCACCTTTACTTGATGATACCCCGACCGAAGAGTAATCTTAGAGAAATGGCTAGCCCTTTCCAATTGGTCAAAAAAATCATCAATCCTTGGATGAGGATACATATTCTTGATGGTGACCCTATTAAGTTGTTGGTAGTCAATACACATTCTAAAGGACCAGTCCTTTTTTACAAACAACATTGATGTACCCCAAGGTGATTGGCTAGGCCTGATAAATCCCTTTCTCCAACAAGCCCCTCAATTGTTCCTTCAACTCCTTCAACTCTATAAGGGGCCGTATGGTTATGGTGAATTGAAATGGGTTGAGCATCGGAAAGGATATCTATAACAAAATCTATTTCATTTTTGGTAGGAACATCGGGAGGTCATTTGGAAAGATATCAAGGAACTCATTTAAAACTGGAACTGACTCTATGGGAAGGACCTCGGACTCCATATCCCTAACCCTCACAAGATGGTAAAGACACCTCTTAGAGATCAACTTACGGGCTTTAATACAAGAGATGAACCTACCTTGACCATAACATCATTACTCTCCTACTCAAGGACGGGTTCATTTGGGAATTGAAACTTGACCACGCAGGTTCTACAATCAATAGAGGCATAGTATGCATGCAACCAATCCATCCCAAAAAATGACATCAAAATCAACCATATCTAGTTCAACATGATCACTAGGCAATATTTTATGCAAAATACAAATGGGATAATTTCTATAGACCTTCCTAGCAACAATAGATGCACCAATAGGAGTAGATACCTCATCTGGCTCATACAACAACTCGGGGTCAACATGGAACATTTTGGCAATGAAGGGGGTAACAAAAAAAAGAGTGGCACCCGCATCAATCAATTCATACATATCAAAATCAAAGATTTTCAGCATACTGGTGACGACATCGGGAACCTCCTCAACCCTTTGCATCTCGTGAAGAGCATAAAATCGATTGTGCCTTGGGGAACCATCTTATCGGCCACCTCTTCCCAAAGAAATCACATTAGCACTTTGCGAGTGAAACTCCTTACCTTTGTATCCTTCAAGCATGGGCCACTATGAACCCTACCATATTTTGAACACCCACCATTAGGAACCACACCTCCAACACCTTGAGCCCTTGGAAAATCATTAGCAACCCTCTTATGAGAAGACCCTTGGCCTTAATGGAATCGGCCATCCTTTTGGAACTTCCCCTCAAAATGGGCCCTCTTGGCCTCGTGACCTCCTCTTCCTCAATTTCTCCTCCTCTATTTGTTCAACATAGGTCATCAAATATTAGAAGTCCATGTCACTAATCAACATGGCGGATCGGCACTCCTCACTAACCAAGTCCAAAAATCCATCAGAAATTTATTCATTCTAGATCTTGAGTCGACCACCAAATGTGGAGCATATTTTGAAAGCTGGTTGAACTTGAGGGCATACTCCCTCACACTCATAAAGACATGTCTCAAATTCATAAATTCTACTAACTTAGCTTCCCTAAGTTCGAGGGGGAATAACCGATTAAGGAAGACCACCTTGAACTCCTCCGAAAGCACCACATAGTTGACTCCCTTCTTTTCCTTCTATTGATCGTACCATATTTGTGCTAACCCTTTAAGTTGGTAGGCTACCAACTTTTCCTTATCCTCTGACCTCATACCCATGATAGCCAAAATCTTGTAGACGTCATCAACGAACTCTTGAGGGTCCTTACTCACCTTTGACCCATAGAATTTCGGGGGATTCATTCTCATAAAATCTCTTAACCAAGATGCCGGTGTAGGAGCAAGAGGGGATTGGGCCCTTTGGTTGGCTTGATTAGCCACCACTTGTGCAAGAAAAGTGAGAGAATCCCGAAGCTCTCCATTAGCTGGTTGCTTCTTAGGTATGTGCCCTACAAGAAAAAGGACCTTTAACAAGGGGATATTTGGTCGTTAAAAGTTCAAATCCCGTCGCTAAAGGTCATTAACAATGGAAGTAAACCCGGTCATCACTTCTTGTTAAAGGATCCGACGTTAAAAGTTTAACGATGAAGTTTTGTTTGGTCATTAAAAAAACTTTTAAAACAACATAAAATCTGGCCGTTTATATGTGATTTAATAGCGACCATATATTCCCTATGCTAATTATCAAATTCGGTCGTTAAAAGTCATTGGCAACAATTAACATCCAATTAGTACAAGTATTTTAACGACCAAAATTGCTTTCATTAAATTTATGCTACTTTTGAAGACCAATTTTTTCATCACTTATGATCATTTAGATATTTAATACACCAATCATAAAGAGTTTCAAAGACCACGTTTCTATTTGCTATTCTATAAATCTTATACTATTGAACTAATAATGATTTTTTTCATATAAACGCAAATATGGATGAAAATAAAGAGAAGTGTGAGATAACAAGAACATCATCAAAGACACATGTCCCATACAAATAGAATTCAACCTGCACAGTAAGATTGATTTTTACTAGTACTATATATAAAGACACTAACTGAAGAAAATAGAGACAAACAAGCATTTTATATCCTATAACATCATTGCTTGGTACTTCTTGTCATCTTCACCCTCTCCTTTATCATTAGCTTCAGCACCAACTACCTCGTAATCCATCTCCAGGAAGCAAGGTCTTCATGAGCTTCACTGAGTTCACCTTCCTTCATTCCCTCACAGACATATATACCAATGCACGAGAGCGCTCTTGCTGTACATCAGATCAAACTTGTGGTCAATTTGTGAGAAGACCTCAACAACACGTATTGAGTTGGAAATCATGCATCCTCTACACCTTAGCAAGATCACCAGGAACAACAGTTGGTGGCTGATAATTGATACCACACTTGAACCCTATGGGACAACAGTCAACGAATTGTATGGTGCGTTTAGTCTTGATAGTGGCCACAACAACATAAATATCCTTTGGCACCACATCACCATGGAACATGAGACAGCAAGCCATTTACTTGCCATGGAGAGGGTCACACTTAACCAAACTATCAGTGATCTCACCAACTGAAAGTTGCTCATGGTAGGTCCTTCTCTGAAGAAATAACAGGAGCATATATAAGAGGAAAGAATTAAATATCCTGGGATAGGGAAAAGATTGGTCTGGACTTCATTCACATCTATATTCAGAGCACCATCAAACCTTGAAAAAGCTATCAGAGAAAAGATGTAACATGCACAGGTTGTACACAATTAATACCAGCTAATTATAACTAATTAATTCCAAACCACAATGTACATTACTATATTACCCGTGAGATGAGGTGATTAATTAAGGTTCAGGATGGTAGGGAGATCGATGTCTAACGAGTGCCTGCAGATGTCATTGGTGGCTTCATTATCCAAGAGAACTGATACATCAGTGTGCTCAAGTAGGGAATGAGTTGACAAGATACTAGCTATTTTAAGGCTCAATAACAGCGATTGAGACCTGTAGAGATGGGTAAATTGTGAAACCATGTATGGAATTCTTCCCACAGTCATTGATCAACTGAGAGATGCTCCAATATAAATGACAACCCAAGACTTGAACCAGTACGACCACTAACAACATTGAAGACCATAAATCCTTGAAGACCAATACAGTTGTTTGCAAGCTTATGAATATGATCCAAATAGAGATCACCTATCTTTTTCCCAACTAAAAGTAGACCAAAGTAAACTATCAACCTTTAAAACCAAATGTAATTTAACAGTGAGTAAAGAGAATAGCTTACTAGTATAATGGCCATGGGGAAAGTTGTTGGCTGCATCTTCTTTGCCACTTATGAGTTGTTCATGGAGAAAGAGTTGTCTGTTGGTAATTCAACTTACTAATTTGTGATTAAGAATGTGAAAATTGGTTCATATCATATATAAATAATATGTTTGATTTGAATGCAATGGTCGAACTTACTAAGAACTCCAATATCACATATTGTCCGATTTTGAAAACAATAATTCCAGCTAACCATTTTAGAAATGCAAGGACAAGTAGTGTTGCTCAACTTGTTCAAACCTGCCTAGTATTTTTCACAGAGTTTAATAGATCTTGAGCATCCGCAAAAATGGAGCCAAATTGAGATGCCTAATACCCCCCTTAAGTGTGTTAACCATCAAATATATGAGCCCATAAGAAATGAAGTTTGAAACTATCAGGTTCACAGTCACACATAACAGAGATGTCAGAAACTAGAAAAGCAAATGTGTAATCAAAGTGATCCTAGAGTCTTTATGTTGCTACTTGTCATTTTAGGTATAGAGATTATAAGTCATTAGAATTCCTCTTGTGAATAACCTATTATAAGAAAAGAGACTGTCCATTTACTTGTATTAAGAATCTTAGAAAGCATGGAATGATATAATTTGAAAAAGACCTCTCACAAACTACAAATTAGTTTAAATTCTATGGACGTCATCAAACCACTAATATATTGCAAAAACTACACCAGATGTTAACAAACTATGAAGTACATATAAATCACCAAAAAATAAGGTCAACAAAACAACAAACCTACCAGCAAGCTGAGATGCCTAATATGCTCCTTAAGCGTGTTAATCATCAGTTATATGATCCCATAAGAAATGAAGTTTCAAACTGTCAGGTTCACAGTTCACTCACAATAGAGTCACAAACCAGAAAAACAAATGTGTAATAAATGTGATCCTAGAGTCTTTATGTTGTTACTTGTCATTATAGGTGCAAAGATTAGAAGTCATTAGAATTATTCTGGTGAATAAGCTATTATAAGAAAAGAGACTTGTTCATTTGCTTTTATTAAGAATCTTAGAAAGCAGATGATGATACAATATGAAAAACACCTCTCACAAACTATAGACAAGTTTAGATTCCATGGACGTCGTTGAATCACTACGAATACATTGCTCAAATCAAACCAGTTGTTATTAAACTATGAAGCACATAAAAATCACTAGAAAATAAGGTCAATAAAACAAGAAACCTACCAACAAAAATGGTTAAGAAAAAAGGAACCTAGATGAAACTATAAGGGGAAAAATTCAGAGTTACGAAATTAGATGTTCCACAAAGTAATTCTTTGGAAAAACAACATATACTTACCTCATAAAGAAGAAAACTCCAGCACGAGGCTCAATATTTCTATCTGCGGCAATTAATTAAACCAGTGAAAAGCAGATAACAATGACAAGTAAGAAGAGAAGAATAAGTTTTGCGATTAAAACAGAGAACCTTTAATTTATATTTAAAGGATTAAACAAAAAAACCTGCAGCTTATTTTCACTTAATAAACCTAGAATATTACAGGAGCACATTGCTAATAAGCTGATTCTCTAACAAACCTAGACGCCCGATTCTGATGCAGAGATGCACTGATATTCCTAATAAACTAGAAGATTAGATGTGCGAGTTGTTGATGAACGTGCACATTGTTCCTGGTTCCTGAGAAATCGTAGATTTGTTACAGAGATTATTAGTTAAGCTTGGGTAATGGGAGAAGAGACATGACCGGGAAAACTAATTTTGATTATCCCCATTCTTAGGTTTTAATTTTACGTTTAATGAAAAAAATGATAGGATGTTCTTTTAATTTTAACCTTTAATAAACAATTGACCAGATATGTTAAATTTTTTGACATCTGGATTTAGTCTCCTCATTAATATTAAAATTAAAATTGCCTTTTAACGATGAAAAATAATTATGTCGCTATAAATACACTTTTAACAATCGATTTTAATCCCTTCGTTAAGAGTTGTTCGTTAAAAGTTAAATTTCCTGTAGTGGCGGGCTCTTCTCCCTCTTGTGTTAGGCATGATCTAGCATAGCAAAGGACAATCATTAGGGGGAAAACCTTACTTCAACTTCTATAGCACGGCATAGAGTAAGAAGAGCGGAAACATTTCCTAAACGCCTCACAGCCTCTTGCTCATAGTTGTGGTGCACAACACAACCATAAACAAGACTCTTATTGATGTGGTGTGTTGGACTACAAGTATCTAACAACCTAGCGCTCTGATACCAAGTTTTTCATGACCCAAGCCTAGGGCCTAAACATGGCATGGCACAAGGGGAACCCGAAGGGACCCTAAGCAAGCCTCTTAGAAACATCATTACACATCCTTGATCGCGGAAGAAATAAAATAGCCACAAAAAAATACAAAAAGGATAATCGGGGCTAAGGGACATTATTCATTTCATAACAACAAGAGTCAAGAGAGAGTCAATGCTCATAACATTACACATGACATGTCCAACAACACTTCTAATACATAGAGAAGAGTGAGGGCTAAGACAAGCAACTGGGCTTACCCTTATAGTCAGCATTTACGTTAAAAAAAGTAGTTCTAGAACATAGTCAGAGATTATAAGCAACATCCCCGAACTGGAGGACTCACCAACAAGCTTGAGTGGAAGCATACTAGCCACATGGATAAAGATGCTCAAGCGTTGCTTCAATTCCTACATGGTGACATCATGTAGGCATAGAGTATGTATTAGTACGTTTGAATACAATAAGTATGTAGGATGTAATGCAATAAGTGATAAGTACAATAATCAAAATGCATATCATAAACAATGAATAAACATATAGGAATATGGCATCTATGAATAATACTTGAAGTAAAATCATGCTTATATAGAACATAATAAATGTTTAAGGAGTGACCATTCTCAGTACAATCCAAGGCCTACCACCTCCTTAGAGAGACGCATGAGGTACAAACCCCTTCATGAGGTTGATGGGGTACAAACCCCCCAATAAGGTTGATGGAGTACAAATCCCTGAAAAATATTGATGGGTACAAATCCCCAACAAGGTTTCATGGGCCTGCCACCTCCCAAGATAGGCAATCGAGGTACAAATCGCTTAACCAGGTTAGCCGGGCCTACAACCTCCTGAGTGAGGCTCGGTCATTTCCCAACACTATAGAGATAATAATATATACAAACATTCACTTTATCATAATATAGTCATTCATCTCATAAGATATGCATTGAACCTTCAATTCCTCAAGAAATCATACCCGAACATTTTATTAAACACTTGGCAGGTGTGTAGCGCTACTGTAAAACCATGCAATTCAAAAGTGTTATCATACTAGAAAACCCAATGTAAAACCATTAGTAGATACTTGGTAACACCCTCAAACAACATATATCAAAACCCTTCATCAAACCTCACAATAAATCTTAGATTCATAGCCCAAAACATAGTAACCCAAACATGGATTTTGAGATATACGGAAATTATGATTTCAACACTTTCAAGGCATATTTTTGAGCACTTTTTGGGGTCTTTTCATTTTTCCCATGGTTTTAAGCTTGAACTGCTCATGCATATTATGAACTTGTTCCATTGATTATTGATATTATTATGATGTCCTTTGATTCAAGGCATACTCACATACTTAGTACATTTCACTTACTACACATATTTTTTTCCTACATCTTCTAACCATGTAGGGGTGAACAATGAGGCATCTATTGTATTACATGGCTAGATTTGGATTCTGAGCTTAAAGATTGTTGGTGAGTTCCCATACTTTGGGAACAAGCCCATTTATGATGTTTATATATGTTGAGACTTTATCATTTGCTTTTGATATTTATCTTGTGGGTGCGCTAGTATGCCATGCTCTAGACCCGCCAAGATCTATGATGTAGAGGTACGTTTTGGACACTATGGACTGATGTACAATTTCCTAAGGAAACTATGATGTTTGTAGTTTTATATATTCCGTTTCCGTATTCTCTCATGTATGCTTATTTTACCTTATGAATGCTTATGATATGAATACAAGGCTTGGATGGGATACCTTGGTGTGTCATGTTCATCATGTCACAACTAGGCCTATAAGGCCCCACAAGTTTGACAGATGGAAAAATACCTAAGAGATGAATGCTGAAATTTTCTAAGTATAAATGGTTTACACGAAGAAGTGTATGGGACGTATGTTGTTTCACGGGCCGTAGTTTGTGATACTTGAATTTAGGGTAAACTTGGTGGAAAATGGTTTTCTAAAATGTGGTGTACGAGTTACCAACACAACTCATACATTAATTGACGACCATAAGTCATGTCGTGGTTTGAGATTCTGAGAAAGTTTCTGATGTTCCAAAATGTTACCAGATGATCCCCCTTTTCACGACTCATGGAATGGACCATAACCCATAATCAGGATCTCGTGGTCCTGACCGAAAAATTTTTAGAAGGGGCAAATTTGACTTTTCCTTATATTCTAAGTCTAAGCTATGTCCTTTTAGCTCCCAATTAAGCCTTTTCCGACGTTATACAACTCTAAAGAACTTCATTTCAATTCTCTCACAAATAATAACCTAAGTCTGACTCATCCCTAATACTCCCAAGTTCTTCAAATCCTCTGTCACGACCCCACCCCGGAGTCGTGACTTGTGCCGATTAGGCACATAATTCATTATCAAATCACAAAAATCCCAACTAAGCTTACGAAATGCTACCGAAATTTCGGCAAAGTTTCCTCTGTTTCTATACCCTATCCATACCTGCAGCAGCTACCAGAATGCACAAAAACACACATATACACATACA
>JAOTQR010037574.1:0-15627 GCA_025774065.1 Solanum ossicruentum | reverse complement strand
TATACATACATATATCATTCATTGCATACACACATATTGTCACGACCCGAAATCTGCATATGATGACACCCACCTAACCTACCAAGGAAAGTAAGCCCAAACTTGACCAGCTCATCAAAAGTGATAAAAGTGGAAGATAAACAATCTAATGTATAAAAAGAATCATAAGGAAACCAAACTACAATAATCCTAGAACTCGTGTCACATGTACAAGCCTCTAAATACATAATAATCAAATCAAATACATATCTCAAATGTCTAATCCTCAAATAAAACATAACATAATAATGGATTCCTCGAAGGTCTGCCAAAGACATAAAATAGCTACCTTAAGGATAAACCAAAAGCTCGATCATGTAATGGCAAAAGTTTAACTAGAAGGATCGGGCTCGCAACATAAAAAATGTAGCAAGGTGTGAGCACAAAATAACTGGATACTCAACAAATGGAACTAACCTAAAGTAAAGTAATAAAGAACCAAGAAACTCCTTAATACCAAACCATATAATGCCAAACTACAAACCTGCACTCAGAATTGTCCCAGCACAATGTATACAATATATAGCAATTACCATAATGTAGATATACTTATCACTTGGCATCAGGTGTCAAACACAATCTCACAACTATTGTACATAAGAAGGATTCATAACCTTCACAATTACTCAAGTCAAAATTTCTATGATCAAGCATATAATAGAATAATTCTCATTATTCTGCTTTCAAGTCAGAGTGGAAATTCTACAATCTCTCAATTTCTTACCAATTCATCAAGTATCATTCAATCAACACTAAGAAACCAATCATGCTAAGCCATAAATGTCATTACCCAAGCCTGGGACCTAGACATGACCGGTGAATGGGGAATCCAAAGTAACCCCAAACAAGCCTCATAGCATATAATTACATATCCTTGGTGGCGAAAGCAATGTAAAACACATAAGAAACATAATCAAGGGGAATTGGGACTAAGGGAGAGAGATTATTACTTAAATAACATGTAAAAGTTTAGAAAGCAAGGGCAACAGACTAAGGGAAAAGCTTGCACAACAACATAACCAAGAGACAAAAGAGTCAAGTTTCACATCATAGATACATAGTATGTCAAATAAACACCTCTAATACATAGATAAGAGCGAGGGCCAAGACAAGGAACCGGACTCATCCGCAAAGTCAAAATAGAAAATAAAGAAGAGTGTCTCAATACATAATAAGAGCAACATAGACAAAGGTCCCCGAAGTGGAGGACTCACCACAAGCTTCAGTAGTATCAAACTAGCCACATGGAGGAGGAGGATCAACTCGGGCACCGGTTCCTACATGCTGATATCATGTAAGCAAGAGTATGCGTTAGTACGTTTGAATGTACTAAGTATGTAGGATGTGATGCAACAAGATTTAGGCATCAAAGTCAAAATGCGTAACAATAGGCAATACGCATAATATAACAATATGACATGTATGACCAATGCATAAGTAAAACATGCTTAAGTAGCTCATGCTCATATAGGATATCATATGTGTAGAAGAGACCAAGCTAGATTTCCAAAGTACAAACCCCTTCATAGATTAGTGATGATACTTCCCCAACACTTAGGTGGTGAGGTACAAACCCCTTACTAGGTTGGTGATGATGCTGCCCCATCACCTAGGTGGAGAAGTACAAACCCTTCACTAGGTTGGTGATAATGTCACCCTATCACCTAGGCAAAGAAGTATAAACCCTTCACTAGGTTGGTAATAATGCCGCCCCATCACCTAGGTGGAGAAGTACAAACCCTTCACTAGGTTGATGACTACAAACCCCCATCTAGGATAGTGATGATATCGCCCTATCACCAAGTGGAGAAGTACAAACCCTTTCACTAGGTTGATGAGTACAAACCCCCTATCTAGGTTATCTAGGTTCTTAGTCCCCCTGAATTGGGCATTGTCTAATGTAACATTTTATATAGAATTTATCATGTACCTAAGCCTATTTCATCATCATAACATCAATCATATTATAGCTCATACTTTGGACCTTCAGTGCATCAAGAGACCATAACTAAACATTCTATCAAACACTTAGAGGGTGTGTAATGCTAGTACAAAACCATGAAATATAGAGATGAAATCATGCAAAAAAATCCTTTGAAAAACCATCAATCAACACCTTGCAACACCATTAAACAATAGACATCAAAACACTCAACAAATCTTATAATAGATCTAAGATTTATAGCTCAAAACATAGCAAAACAGTCACAACTTTACATAGCTTTAACATAGTTCATAGACATGTTCATACTACTAAACCCATTTGTAAAATCAACTTTAAATCATGCAAATTAAGTAAAAAGGAGATAAGGCCACCATTGGTGAAAGGATCCAATAGCTAAAACCCATATAACTTAGCTTTGAAGAAGCTCTTTATGAAGATTGAAAATGGAGGCTTGAAGCTTGAAGGAAATCCTTACTTTTGGATGAGGGTTTTAAGACTTGAATTTTTGAGTGAAAATATGGCTAAGTGTTTGAGTGAGTATTGAAAAATATTTTGGATGATATGAGGGTGAAATAAGGCTAAATATAAATAAAAACATGTTTTGGAACACTTGGGCCCAAGACCCAAAAGCCTTAGACCGAGATAGAAATCACTAGCAACATAACACACAGGTTTGCATCTGGTCATCGATGCAGACCTGTCGCAGAGGTCATATTAATGCATGTCCGTGATAGTTGAGCGTTGTGGTGCTCTCGTGCAATAAGAAAAATTACAAATTGAAATCACTAATCATTTTTTCTTAAATCGGGGTTACACCCTCTTTCCCCTAATTTTCACCCCCTAAACAAGAATATGAAGTCAGATTTTCAATATTGCCATGGATTTTGAGATCTATGGAAATTAAAATTTTGGGCATTTCGAGGCACATTCTCAGGCACTTTTGAGGTCTTTTCAATATCTTCTCCTTGGGAAAATTCATCCCGAATGTAAAAGAGACGTATAAAGCAAGAGTGATCATAAACAAATCAGCCCCAATAAGAATGTAACATTACATTTAAAACACCATTTTCAAAACCTCAACATAGCTGTAAAAGCATCATAAATTTGCCAATTTAAACATAAATGCATATGAATGGCATAGGGGATGAAATACAAGACTTGAAATCCCATGAAGAACTTAGTCGCTATCGTAGGATTGATTAGAGTGAATGTGGTACGAATACCGCTCCCGTAAGACCGCTTTGGCTTCCTTGGAGACACCTTTGACTTGATGATCCTTTCAAGAGGCCCTTAATGAACACCATATCCTCATTAATCATCTTTACCACTCATTTATCCAACACTTCCACCAGTACCTTCCCCTAAGCCAACTTGTCCTCCATCTATAATTTCAAAGAGTTTTATAGCACTAGAGTCACAAACACATCCCATCCACCTAGAAGCATGAAGAACCGGACGAACCATATCTAACATCCATAGGCAATCCCCAAACTTATACAACCTCACTAACCTCCCTCTACACTATAAGGACTCATAATCCTCAACTCACTTTTCAACCTTGAATACACCTAACCCACTTGGTATCGTAACCACAATCTCCCCCTTGGGAGACAACTTCCACTCTATCATTCTCTCACCCAAAACTTCCAACTCTAATAAGGTAGAAAATCAAGGCCTCACCTAATTCAGATCTCTTAACCCGAGAAGATTTGGAACCGTCAAGGATGCTACACAACCATGCTCAACTTCCCTCAACCCAACTTCCAATCTAACCAACCGATGGACCCCCACTAGTCTCCTCTTTACCACCTTTACCACAACGTTAGGCTAGCCATAGGCACCCTACCTAGAGCATCAATCACATCACTAGCCTCAACGGGGATATAATGCACACTCATATCTGAATCCCTAAGGAGTTCTAACCACCCTCTAGTTACCCTCAACTCATAATTATCATATTTAGCAACCAACCTCTCATCTTCCAAGAATTGCAACACTACCCCCACATGGTTTACAAGTTCTAACAAAATCAATGCTCCACCATTAGAGCCCACCACAAACATGTCGAGGTAGGGTTTTAAGATCCTATTCATGAAACCCAGTAGACACAATCGGGGCACATGCCCACCAAACAACTCCACCATCAAAATGCTCATTACTAGTTCAAAAGGACACTTAAGGATATCACCTACCCTCATCCTTACTTGGGGACAAAACCATAATCAAAGATCAATTTTAGAGAAGTAACTAACCCATTGTAGTAGACCAATTAGCTCGACCATTCTAAACTATCACATCACAACCTTACGTGTTCCACACCTATCGAAAGCATACTATACAAGTAGCCAAATCATCCCAAGACCTCCAATACCTCAAACTAAGTCCAACCAAGATCATAAGACAAGATTCTATGCCATTAGAACATGGGGCAACCCTTATAGACCCCTAGCCATAATAGACTCACGTAATCATTCAAGATACCCACACACACATGAATCATACTAGCACCAAGGAATAACACAAGAATTAGGAACCCCTGGACCTATCAAATCACTCTACCCAAAACAAAGATCACAACATTGGCCTTACTTAGGGTCAAATAACCCATAGGAGCAACAACAGAAGAGAACCTACTCACAATCTCTGGTAATAGCCCGTTAAACCTAAGATGCTCCTAATATCTGATGAAGTCAAAGGGTTAGGCTAATCTCTAATAACCTTTGTCCTACTAAGTTCCACCTTAATACTATTACCCGGTACCACACGTCCTAGGAAGGCAACCTCTTACCACCAAAACGCCTATCTCTCCTACTTAGCACCCAACCTTCTCCCTTAAACTTGTAGTACTACCCTCAAATGACTCATATGCACTGCCTCGTTAGGGAACAAACCATATTATCATCACCAAAACCACCATAAACCTATTAGAGTAGGGACTAAAGATCTTACTCATGAGACTTAGGCATAACTGGTTTACTCGTCAAACCAAAGGACACTTCCCCAAAATTCAAAATATCGGAAAGGACATTTAAGGCCTCATCGACCACTAACAACAACTTAAGTTTAACACCTGCAATTCTCACAAGATGATAAATACAACCCTTTAAAGATCAATTGTAGCTTAAGACATGAAATGGACCTACCTCCATAGCTAACAGTTAACAACCTCCCGCTCAAAGATGAGCTCATTAGGGAATCGAGAGTTATCTCCATGGGTCCTACTATCCATGAAGACACAGCATGCATGCAGCCATTCCTATAATGACATCCAAATCCACCATGCCAACTCTAACAATCCACAAAGCAAGACATAATGCAATATAAACCCGGATCAAAACCTACGAACCTTCTAGCAATAATATACTCAATAATAGGATAGAAGGTCCACAAAATAACTTGGGCACATAAGAAGCCCCATAAGCAACAAAAAAAAAGAATAGAGAAGAAGTAATGGCACACTGGGCCTATCAATGCATCCACAACAAAGCCAAGGAAACTTCAACTTGCCGGTAATAGCATCGGGCATCTCAGCCCCTCCTTGAGCCACTTGATCAACATGACCACCTCGATCCAAAAATCGACCACCCTCAAACTTACCTCAAACATATGGACAATCCACTAGCTTGTGACCCACTTCATTACAACCATAACAAGCATTGGTCTTCCTCAAGCATGGGCCACTATAATACCTCTCACACCTTTGACTCTTGGGATTAGTCATCCTATCGTCACCTCTTTTACCCTTATTAAGTTTATGAGGGAAATCCTTCCTCTGATGTCCCACTTCACCGCAATCAAAATAAGCATTTGTACCCTTCAAACATGGGCCCCTATGAACCTTATCACATGTTGGACACATAGCATCACCTCTATCGTTGAGACTCTGGAACTCTCCTTCAACACGGGCCCTCTTGGCCTTACTACCTCTCCTCTTACCATTTGAAGTCCCGGAAGCACCCACTTGTTGCTCAAGGTAAGTTGCCAATTTCTCCGCCTCTTTGGCCACTTTCCGTAGAGCATTGTAAATCTCCACATTCATCTTATCACCGTCCTGAGTAGCTTGAGACATATCCTGTAATGTAATGGTTACGGTTAGCAATAAACCCTAGCTAGGGGATCTAACTCTATTTAACGAAATAGATCAGCAAGAAGTAAAACATGTCCTAAAATGTCTTATAGCCTCCTATTTCACAGTTGTGGTGCACAACATGACTATGAATAAGACTTTAATCAATGTGGTGTGTTGTACTCCGAGGAACAATTAACTTAGTGCTCTGATACCATCTTTGTCATGACCCAAGCCTAGGGCCTAGACGTGGCCGGCGAAAGGGGAACCTGAAGAAACCCCAAAAAAGCCTCATAGCATATCATTACACATCCTTAGTCGCGGAAGCAATGTAAAACACATAAGAAACATAATCAAGGGGAATTGGGACTAAGAGAGAGAGATTATTACTTAAGTTACATGTAAAAGTTTAGAAAGCAAGGGCAACGAACTAAGGGAAAAGCTTGCATAACAACATAATCAAGAGATAAAAGAGTCAAGGCTCATATCATAGATACATAGCATGTCCAGCAAACACCTCTAATACATAGATAAGAGCAGAGGCTAAGACAATGCAATCGGGCTCATCCTCATAGTCAAAATAGAAAATAAAGAAGAGTGTCTCAATACATAAAAAGAGCAAGTGGAGGATTCACCACAAGCTTGAGTAGTATCGAACTAGCCACGTAGAGTAGGAGGATCAACTTGGGCACTAGTTCCTACATGGTGATATCATGTGGGCAAGAGTATATGTTAGTATGTTTGAATGTACTAAGTATGTAGGATGCAATGCAATAAGATTTAGGCATCATAGTCAAAAAGCATAATAATATGCAATACGTATAATATAACAATATGGCATGTATGACCAATGCATAAGTAAACCATGCTTAAGTAGCTCATGCTCATATAGGATATCATATGCGTAGAAGAGACCAAGCAAGATTTCTAAAGTAAAAATCCCTTGGTAGGTTGGTGATGATGCCAGACCATCACTTAGGTGGTGAGGTACAAACCCATCACTAGGTTGGTGATGATGCCGCCCTATCAACTAGATGGAGAAATACAAAACTTTCACTAGGTTGGTGATAATGTCGCCCCAACACCTAGGTGGAGAAGTATAAACCCTTCACTAGGTTGATAAGTACAAACCACCATCTAGATCAGTGATGATGTTGCCCTATCACTAGGTGGAGAAGTACAAACCTTCACTAGGTTGGTGAGTACAAACCCCCATCTAGGTTATCTAGGTTCTTAGTCCCCTGGGATTGGGCATGGTTTAATGCAACACTTTATAAAGAGTTTATCATGTATGTAAACTCATTTCATCATCATAACATCAATAATATTATATCTCATGTTTTGGACCTTCAATTCTTCAAGAGACCATAACCAGACATTTTATAAAACACTTAGAGGGTGTTTAATGCTAGTATAAAACCATGAAATATATAGATGAAATCATGCAAGAAAATCCTTTGAAAAACCATCAATCAACACCTTGCAACACCCTCAAGTAATAGACATCAAAACCACTCATCAAATCTTAGAATATATCCAAGATTTATAGCTCAAAACATAGCAAAACAATCACAACTTTACATAGCTTTAACATAGTTCATAGACATGTTCATACTAGTAAACCCATTTGTAAAATCTACTTTAAATCATGCAAATTGAGTAAAAAGGATATTAGGCCACCATGGGTGAAAGGACCAAATGGATAAAACCCACTTAATTTAGCTTTGAAGAAGCTTTTGATGAAGATTGAAAATGGAGGCTTAAAGCTTGAAGGAAATCCTTAGTTTTGGACGAGGGTCTTGACACTTTAATTTTGGAGTGAAAATATGCCTAAGTGTTTGAGTAAGCATTGGAAAATGTTTTGGATGATATGAGGGTGAAATAAGGCTAAGTATAGGTAAAAACACATTTGGGAACACTTGGGTCCAAGATCCAAAAGTCTTGGACGATAATAGAAATCACTGGCAACAAAATACACAGGTCTGCATCTGGTCCACGATGTAGACCTATCGCGGAGGTCCTATTAACACATGTTCACGACAGTTGCGCATCACAGTGTTATCGCGGATCAATTCTGGATAAGAAAAATTATGAAAATTGAAATTGCTAATCGTTTTCTCTTGAATCGGGATTAGACCTGTTTTCCCCTAATTTTGACCCTCTGAACAAGAATATGAAGTCAGATTTTCAATATTGTGCACGAATTTTGATATATATAGAAATTAAAATTTTGGGCATTTCAAGGCATATTTTCGGACATTTTTTGGAGTCGTTTCAATAAACAAGTCAAATGATACAATGAATAATCAATCTCAATAGCACTCCATATAATCATAGTAAGCTAAAGCATTATGGGATGAAGTGTATGCCATGAGATGGAAGTGATGCTATGCAATGTCAAATAATAGTGATCCATATTTCTCCTAAGATACCCATTCGCTGATCATAATCATGCCTCAGTTAAAACCCATAGGGGCCCACACATGGACCATGTATCCGCTAAAACCATTTTCCTTCGGCAATTTTCATTTCATATCTAGCCAGAACCATTTCTCTTCGGCTTTTCATTTCTTTTCTTTCTTTTCTCTTCACTAGCCAAAACCGTTTCTCTTTGGCTTTTCTTTTATTTTTTTTTTCACTAGCCAGAACTATTTCCCTTTGGCTTTTCATTTCTTTTCTTTGGATCATCAAGCAAACACATAATAAATGCACGATGATTACGTTCTTGAAAGTAAAATACGCAAGATGGCCATACGAATCATACACCTCAACAATTAAAAATGGGTAACTAAATACCATAAATATTGCAATATCCTTAATATCTAAATACCATCAGTACCTCAATAACATTCACATCTCAAAATAAGTACCAATTCGATTTCAATATCAAATAATTCATTATTTCACATCAAATACACCTCCAGAATTAATTCACCAGTTAAATATTACCATAGGAATAATTACACAATTCAAATATTTCAATCAAAATCTACATTGATCCACCTCTACAGTAAAATACTCAATTCTATACACATTGGAGCATATGAGGTTCAACATACTTAACAAAAGGTTAGAAATTCAATTGCCTTATATAAAGTCTCGAGTCACGTGAATTCCAAAGCTTTTGTCTTTCTACGATACTCCAAATTACCAAAATCTATTCAAATATAGCATCACAAACACATAACATATCTAATGACACTAATATCAAATAATTTGGGTGGAAAGGGCAAAATAGTCCAAAAATTTCATAATCGGAGAAAGTCACCAGAAATTGGAAATTTATACATGAAATATTTCTCCAAATGATAAGAAATTAAATGGCAAAAATCATTTCAAAAATGGAGCTAATAAGAGGTAGAAATTGCATGTAAATTTTTCAAAAAATACATTCAAAGGCAGCAAAAAACCAGTGAATTTACCTCAAGCGACATGCCAAAATCTATTTCTGGAGCTCCTATGGTGTTTCTCTTGAAATAATATACAAGTTAGCCTTTTGAATCTCCCAAATCAGATCAAAATTGAAGGAGAAATCGCTAATTGAAGTTGGGGGGAAATCTGAGAAATCTGAAATATTTCCAGCTTTCAATAAGCTGACTGCCATGTGGCAGTGTCTCATTAGGTCATGTCGACGTCATATCAGCTTTTAGCAATCCCTCAAACTTAAATTGGATGCTCCGCTCATTCAAAATTGGAAAAATACAATCCATATAAGAAATCTGATCAGAAATGATATTCCGGACTTAACGGTAGTGCAGTCAAAATTCTACCGGAGGTTGTTTTATTCCAATGTGCGTCCTATTTCCCAATATCAAAAACTTCCGAAGGTACCAAACACACCTAGAAGCCTAGGGAACTGAAGGAAGATTTTTTTTAGACCAAATTAAATGTTTCGGATCCAATGGAATCATCATAATTCAAATTTGAGTTCTTCTTGGCTTGAAACCCGAGAAAGCTCATTTAAACTAGTTTCAGACATAAAAACTCAAAATATTCTTAAAAGATCTAAAAATTACATTGAAGCTATTTTTAGCATTAGTTTCACCATCTGGAACTAATGAGATTTCGATCCGAGCCTTCGAACTCAGAATGTTGACCAAAGTCAAACTTATGGTCCAAACTGAACTAAAAATGCAACTTTGGGCCTAAAATCTCCATTTCAACTCCAAATTCAGTTCTAAAAGTTCTCCTAGACCAAATTTGGTGTTCCAGAGCTGATGGAATCAACAGAATTGCAATCCAACACTTGAAACTTAAAACGGTAAGAAAACTCAAATTTTCCAACTTTAAAGAACTAAAAATGCAACTTTGGGCCCAAAATCTCCATTTTAACTCCAAATTCAATTCTGCATGTTCTCCTAGATTAGATTCGGCATTTCAGAGTTAATAGAATTGACAGAATAGTGATCTGACAATCGATACTCAAAATGGCTAGAATACTCAAATTTTTCAATTTAAACCTTTGAAAACTTTTTCTTTTGCAAAACTCAAGCTTATTACAATGTTTTCGAAATCTGGCTTTTAGACTTACCAATAATGACTCAAGGTAACTTTCAGGAAGGACAAAATGGCCAAAAATACAAAAAATGACGTTTAGGGTCATTACATCATTCAGCACAAACCATATTTGTCCACAAACATAAGGGAAAGGGAAGAGCCTTACTAGAAGTATCCAAGAGTCTGACATATCCTTCTCAAAGTCATTAACTGCTTCCAAGTAACCTTATTCCCGAGAGCCATGACATCAAAATGTACCAGCAAGAATAATAAGTATGAGCCAACATGAAATTCTGCCCTTCAAGAATAAATACCAAGTCAGAGACTAGCCAATGAACCAAACTTGAACCAATAATAGCCAATTGCAATATAGCAGGCAAACCTCATCCAAGTTCCCTTCCCTTAACATAATCCTCCCTGAACTTAAGTTGTGCAATTCCAATACTTCAAAATATGACAACTAGTGAATGACAATCCCAAGCTTACAAAACCTTAAATAACACTGCCCAAATGTTGGAGCAGTAGTTGAATCAAGTATGATGCCCTTTCCACGAGTTACAGCTATTCAATTAGAAATCAACCTCAACCAAATGTAACCCTTTGAAGGGGAAAATACCTCAACATCCACTCCAACACTCGTTACATCATGCCAAACTTAAGAAATTCTTAA
This sequence comes from Solanum ossicruentum, assembly GCA_025774065.1. Classification (NCBI taxonomy): domain Eukaryota; kingdom Viridiplantae; phylum Streptophyta; class Magnoliopsida; order Solanales; family Solanaceae; genus Solanum; species Solanum ossicruentum. The sequence goes on along the minus strand of JAOTQR010037574.1, from coordinate 4,410 downwards.
TCGTCCTAGGAATTTTGTATACCATGAGCACATGACCTCCATATACCACTAAGTACCAATATAACTCATCATGATAGTTTACGTTAGCTTCCATCAATGAAGTAGTATCTCTTTGATCCAAAGTCATCAATTAAAAATATGAAATTGTAAGTCCTTTCTATAATGCTTCCATGAGCCACCTATTATGATTGAGTAATCCAACCTAACAAAAACCGCAGAATTTCTCACATATCACTGTTTATCATTCCAACCCAAACCAAACTTTCTAAAAAGAAGTTGATAGTCTTTCATAGTCCGATGATAAGTCAATCCACCTCATAGTATCATATAAACTCAAAGTGAAAGTCTATACAATTCACAACTCCGAGCCATGGACCCATATATGATGTCTAATCTCCTTCACATTTCTTAACTTGTATCTGTCATAAATGCTGCGAGGATGTTTGAATGCTTAACCCATACTCATGGCCCAATCATAGATGCTTAAACTCTTTGATTCCCAAAGATTATGTACTAGCTCCTAACCCATTTATTGTTATTATTTCTTAGAAAAGAACTTCAACAACAGATTTTCTTTTACTTTACACCAAACTACTCAAATGAAACTTCATTTAGTCCCTTCACCATCAAAAGTAACAGAATCCATAATCGAAGCCATGCCGAAAGCCCCTTTAAAATGCTTAGTAACCAACATAACCGATCATCTCATTACTTGACTAATCCATACCTTGGCAAAATCAACTATTATGAATGCAATGTACCATGAAATCTTGGATCTCGATTCACACTATGCACCTGATTCCCTTCTCAATCATGATTAATACACATCTTGAAGATCTTTCGAGATTGCATACCGTACTTTTTTATCAATTGTTTTCTCATATACCTTGTCATGTCTGTTATTAGCAACCCAAGTCGTACTAGTCATTGAATTGAACGCCATAAAGAAACCCATTCTCATACTTGAGCCAAGCCCTATAGACTTCTCTCTCATACCTTACCCAACAATCTCTTAACCCCACTGATACAAGTGTAACTATCTTAACATATGTCGAACAAGGTAACTAAAGTCATGCCATACAAGAAAACTGCTCTTATGATTGATATGGTAGCCCAATCCTAAGTTATACTAGCAAAATTTACTGACTCAACCAATTATCCACATGTATTTTCCTATTATCATTTCCATTTAAAGCTATACAAGTAAACTTGTTGAAACCATATTAGTCCATATGCTTGCTATCTCAATATCAATGCACTTCTCTTGGCTTACAATATAGTCACCAGTCCCCATATAGATTTCTGGAATAAAATCTACACTTAAATATATTAATATGCATTCTAAGATTCACCACTACAACTTTTGTTATAACCGATTTCAAACCCAAGCATCCATAGTAACAATTAATTAGTTCTCCCCAAATATGAAGGTAATGCCAAATTCCACTACCTGAGTAAGTGCAACAATTGATAACTCCTTAGTAACTAGTGTTCGCGCTCAATGATCAATGCCTCTATCCTTGTATATTACTAGTACCACATCAAAAGCCCCACTAGATTCACCATTAGAGTGCATCATATTCTCCGAGAAGTTCGTGCTCGGATAGTCTACACTTTTTTCTCATTGAATGGCTGTCATACATACTCGCATTACTTTCACCTCTCACCAAAAAATATACCTTATTCGACAAACAAGATGGGTAGCAGAAGCGGCACAACCCATAGCCCTAACCAAATAGACATAGACACTATCATAGCAGTTGTATCATAGTCAGTCGTGCTACATATCCACTCCAAGAAGACTTAGTAGAGGTCATGATTTCAATGAACTTATGTCATCCTCTTTCCACACTAATTAATCCTCATTTGAAAATTTAACAATTGGAATCCCATAATTATTACACTGATAACATAGTCATTCCTCTAACGATGCTACGCTATGTTTACGGATCACCCTGGACATTTAGTACACTAGGAAAGTATCACCCTCGACGCTGCAATCTACACTCTTACCAATTAGTTGGCCAATTTTTGAACATATCTAACAATGGTCGCTCCTAAACCTTAATATCTGCGAGACTCCCCAAGTTGGAGGCCTTCCTGCTCAAAGCATCATCCACCACATTGGCCTTCCCCAGGTGATATAAGATAGTCACATCATAATCCTTTAGAAGCCCAATCCACCTTTTTTGCCTCGAATTTAGGTCCTTCTAGCTGAAGATATATTACAAACGATAATAATCAGTGAAGATGTCACAATGTACACTATATAGATAGTGCCTCCATAGATTCAAAACAAATAATCATTGCCAGCTCTGAGTCATGGATAAGATAGTTCTTATCATGAACCTTCAACTGTCTAGAAGCATAAGCTGTCACCTTTCCTTTTGTGCATCAAAACTCCACCCAAAGCAACTTCAAATGCGTCACAAAAGAGTGTGAAATCAACACCCTCCTCTGGCGATGTCAAAATTGGATTTGTAGATAAGAAATATTTAAGTTTTTAGAAGCTCTCCTGACACTCTTCTGAATGGAGTATTCTTCTAAGTGAGCCTGACCAATGGGGTTGCTATAGGAGAAAAGAATGAATTGCCTGTAATAAACAACTATGCCTACAAAATAACGAATCTCAGTGGCTGAAGTAGGTCTGGTCCATCCCTGAACCGCCTCAATCTTCACTGGAATACCCTCTCTAGATACAACATAACCCAGAAATGGTACTGAACTCAGCCGAAACTCATATTTGAAAAAACATTTAGCATATAACCTCTCCTCTCTAAGCCTCTGAAGTACAATCCTCAAGCTCTGCTTATGATCCTCTTTGGCATTTGCGTGGTCCAATATATCATCAATGAAAACAAAAATAAGGAACCCAAATATAGTTGAAATACACCATTCATCAACTCCCTAAATAAGGGTAGGGAATTGGTTATCCCAAAGGACATCACAAGGAACTCATAGTTCCCACACCTTATCCGAAATATTGTCATAGGAATGTCAAAAGCCCTGATCCTTAGTTGATGATATTCAGATCTCAAATCAATCTTTCAAAACAGGGTTGCACCTGAAGTTGGTCAAAAAGATCTTCAATTCAGGAGAGGATACTTCTTCTTAACTGTCACTTTGTTCAACTGTTCTGTAATCAATACACATTCTCATAGAATCATCATTTTTCTTTATAAACAAAACAGGGCACCCCATGGAGACACACTAGGCGTATGAATCCCTAACTCAAGAGATCTTGAAGCTTCTCCTTTAGCTTCTTTAATTCAACATCTTCATTTGATATCTTACCCTTGACATATCTCATCTGACCTCATCCACACCCAAATCATTTTGAATTAGGACAGTCCAAGGCTGACCATAAATCCATCCCTTAAATCCATTACCTCTGAGCTAGATCAAATTTCAAACAATGCAATCTACTGAGACCCACAACAACTACACATAACAAGAATCGAAAGAATAGAGGAAATTTTCTAATATCCTTCGTAGCCTCTTAAGGATAAGTAACGGATGTCTCCGCAGCAATCCTTAAGGCTTTACTCGACTGAGCTTGTACACATGTAAGACCTATGAACCTAGAACTCTGATACCAAATTATCATGACCCAAAATCCAAGTGTGGTGGCACTCACCTAACCAACCAAGGCAAGTAAGCCCAAACCTGACCAACTCATCAATAGTGATAAAAACGGAAGATAAACAATATCATATATTAAAAAATCATAGGGAAACCAAACTATAACAATCCCAGAATTGGTGTCACATGTACAAGCCTCTAAATATATAATACTCAAATAAAATACATATCTCAAAAGTCTAGTCCTCAAATAGAACATAACATAATATTGAATTCCATGAAGATTTGTTGAAGACATAAAGCAGCTACCTTAAGGATAATCCAAAAGCTCGATCTTACAATGACAAAAGTCTAACTAAAGGGATCGGGCTCGCAACCTACAAAAGTGTAGCAAGGGGTGAGCTCCAAACAACAGGGTACTCAGCAAATGGAACTAAGTAAAATAAAACAATGAAGAACTAAGTAACTTCTTAACACCCAATCACATACCGCCATACTACAAACATGCACTCAGAAAAGTCCTAGCACAATGTATACAACATATATAAATTACCAGAATATAGATATACTCATCACTTAGCATCAGGTCTCAAAGTATCACAATCTCACAACTATTTTAAAAGACAAGAATTCAAAACCTTCATAATTACTCGATCCAAAAATTCTATGATCAAGCCTATAGTAGTATAATTCTCAGTATTCTGCTTTCAAGTCATAGTGGAAATTCTACAATTTATCAAGTTCTCACTAATTCATCAAGTGTCATTCAATCAACACCAAGAAACCAATCATGCTACGCCATAAACAAGTCAAATGATACAATGAATA
>JAOTQR010037563.1:0-15627 GCA_025774065.1 Solanum ossicruentum | reverse complement strand
GCAACCTTATTATAATGTCTATAACTCATACCATGTCAATAAAACCAAGTTCCCTTCATAATACAACTTAAAAACCATAGAGAAATCACCAAAACAACAAGGGAAAGGTGCAACAACTTTCTGCGCAGAATCTGTCCACAAAATTTCAGCAGCGTAGCTAGCATCTATTTCGTGTTTCTCATGATAAAACCATACTAAAAACACAACCATAAGTATTTACCTTTGTCTTCAAGGTTTAAAGGCTCCTTAAGAACCCTAAAGAAGTCCTTTGTCTGCTTCACAAAGTGGGGAAATGTTGAGAGCAAAGTAGAGAAAGCAATCTATTTTTTTGAGGTCAGGTTGAGAAATGATCTTCGGAGCAGCTTTGGAGATCCTTATATGGAGCTATTATGCCGACTTTCCCTTGAATTCTTGACCAATATAAACCACACACTATCATGTAGCTTACCTGTCATAATCGGCCCCACACGTGTAGGTATTGTCCGCTTTGGGGCATTACGTATCGCCGTCCCCCTTACGGTTTTGTCCCCTTGGGTTTTACTCCAAAAGGCGCCTACACATGTAAGGTTCCAAACTCAACATATAGCCCAGGAACTCCCCCTCTTTTTCCGATGTGGGATTTGCCTAAGTGAGCTACAGGCGTTACGTATCACCGTCCCTGCATTCACCCCCCCGTAGGGACTCAGCGTCTTCGCTGAGGTTTGCCCCACCACCGTACTAGCAGAGAGTCGGCTCTGATACCATTGTACTTGAATAGAAATAACTTTGAGAGACTACTACCTAGCAGGAGTTATTTCTCTAAGGAGATTCCTGAATACATTAAGGATAATACAAGATTTTTACAGCTTGATTTGTCCAAGAATCATTTGATGGTTCGGTTTAGCTGAAATTTGCAATTTAACACTCATTGCGGTTTTAGGTATATTCGATATAGGCTTTCAGGCTTTGTTCCTTCTTGTGTGAGTTCTTTACCACTTGAACACATCCATCTAGAGAAAAATCAATTAGTTGGTTAACTGGGAGGTGTACGTTTCATCTATTGGAAATTCGGGAGAGCAAGACAACACAAATATTACTCAAAACTTATAAGTAGAAGGGAAGTGGTGAAAATATGTTTTGCTATTCAACTTTGGCCTACCCCAAAATGACTAGATTACCTGACTATTGATAGGTGAATTCATCCATGTACCTAGTCTAGCATACATGTATCATAATTAATACTCCACATTCTCCAAATTCATGAATACAACTTACTAGACTTAATCTAGACTTTTCCACTAATTCATGCATCTCTTAATACATTAATCTACTAATTCATGAAATAAAATAAATATGATGTGAAAATACTAAATAATGTGAACAAGTTTTTTTTTCAACATTTCCCCTTAAACTTGATTCACTACTCTAAGAGTCATCTGTAGCTTCTCAAAAATATTAGTCTTGAACGGCTGGGTGAAATTGTCAGTAACTTGATCTTGAGATTTCACAAACCTAAGCTCTACCTCTTTCTTCGATACACAATCTCTAATGAAATGAAATTTAGTATCAATATGTTTGTTCCTTTCTTGAAAAATCGGGTTCTTGGCCGAGATTTGTTAGCAATACAAATCTTAGTTGCATCTTCTTGTGGTTGGTAGAGTTCTTTCAACAAGCTCCTTAGTAATTGCATGACAAACACAAGAAGGAGTTGCTACATATGCTGCTTCACATGTTGACAAAGTCACAATTGGTTATTTCTTAGAATTCCATGTAAATGCAGAATTCCCCAAGAATAAAACAAATCCGGTAATACTTTTCCGATTATCAATATTACCAACCCAATCACTATTACAATAGCCAACAAGTTTGAAGTCCTTACAAGATAAATAAAAATTTTCATGATCACGTGTACCTCTAACATAGCGGAGTATTCTTTTGGCTATTTGTAGATAGGAGGTTGTTGGATTTTCTATAAAATAGCTAACAAGTCCAACACCAAAAAGAATATCAGATCTCCATCTTCATGCTTGGACTGTTTAGTTCCACAATCCATGGGGGTGCTAACAGGCTTGCAATTCTCCATCTCAAATTTCTTGAGAATCTCCTTTGCATATTTTCCTTGAGAAATAAATATATCATCATTCTTCTGCTCCACTTCAATACCTAGATAGTATGACATTAGGCCAATATCCATCATCTCAAATTCTCTTGTCATTGACTTCTTGAAATCTTCAAACATTTTGGATTATTTCCTGTCAAGATCATATCATCCACAGACAAACAAAAAAAGTAATGTGTCACCACTTTCATAAACTTTTACATAAAGTGAATGCCCATGTGGACACTTTACAAAACCATTGACTTAAAAGTATTTGTCAATTCTACAATTCCAAATTTGTGAAGCTTGTTTCAATCCATAAAGGGCCTTCTTCAATTTCAATACTTTATTCTCACCTCCTTCAACCTTATAACCCAAAGGTTGACCAATGTATACTTCTTCTTCCAAAATCCCACTCAAGAAAGATGACTTCACATCCATTTGTTGGATTTTCCACTGATTCTGAGCTACCAAAGAAATAATCAAGCGAATTGTCTCAAAATGAACAACTGGTGCAAACACCTTATCATAATCAATACCAATTATTTGCTTGTAACCCTTTGCTACATCTTGTTTTATACATCTCTATTTCACCTTTGAAATTTTTCTTTAGCTGGTAAATCTATTTTACTCTAATGGTGTTTTTTCTTTTGGAAGTTTTGTCAAACTCCCAAGTATCATTCTTCTTGATTGCTTTGATTTCTTCATCTATCGAAGTTCTCCATTTTGGATTACCAACAACATCTGCGTAACTTACTTACAGGCTCGTTGTCCATAAGTAAAGAAAAAGTGAGTTAAATAACATAATTTTTTGTCACTTCTTCAGTTGTGTCATACAAGTCTTGAAGACTTCTAGACTTTCGAGCTACACTGCTTGAACTTGATTCTCCAACTTCTTGAACTTGTGATGGAGGCTTTCTATGTGGCGTAGTAGGTTGTTCCATCACTTCATCATCAAGTTCATCAACAATGAATAGACTAAAAGAGTAATCTTGCTCTTTAGATTTCCTTCCCAAGTACTATCTTCATCAAGTTCTATATCTCTGCTTATGGTAACCTTACCATTTCTTGGGTTATATAACTTATAACCTTTAGATCTTTGCGAATAACTAATAAAAACATACCTTTCACTTTTTTCATCAAGCTTAGATCTATTCTCCTTCGACACATGTACATAAGCAATAATTCCAAACACTCGCAAGTGAGCAACTTTCGGTTTTAAATCACTCCAAAGCTCTTGCGGTGTTTTGCTATGAACAGTTTGGTATGACATCGATTTGATAAATACACTGCACAAGCAACTATTTCAACCTAAAATTCATTAGGAATATTTTTTCTCTTCAACATACTTCTTGACATGTTGAGAATAGTTTGATTCTTCCTCTCCACTATGTCATTTTGTTGAGGCGATCTTAGAACGGTCAAAAACTAATGTATTCCATTTCTGTCACAAAAAGTCTTGAACTCATTTGAAGTGAATTCTCCACCATTATCGTACCGAAGTAGCTTTATTTGATATTCACTTTGCTTTTCCACCATGATCTTAAAATTCTTGAAGTTTTCAAACATCTCAGATTTTTCTTTTAAAAAATACACCCATGTTTTTTCGAGAACAAAGAGAAGGAAATAATTACTTTTACCAAGTGGGGCTAGCTTTGATAGGTCCGCGCACATCCATATGAATCAATTCTAAAGGACAGCGTGCACTTGTCAATGACTCTTTGGGAAAACTTTTCCTTGACTTCTTTCCAAAAAGACATTCTTCGCAAAGTTGATTAACAGGGTTAATGGTTGGCAACTCTTTCACCATATTTTCTCTTTTCATCAATCTTAGAGTATCAAAGTTCAAATGGCCAAATCTCATATGCCAAAGCCAAGATGAATTTTTGATACACGAAAATAAGTACCTAGGTACATCGCTTTTCAAATTCAACACAAAATATTTTATTTTTAGCCATGGAAACTTTGGCTAATAATCTTCCATTTTTGTCTTTTGTTGTCAACATTTTATCTTTCAGATGAATGCCATAATGTTTCTCCAAAAACTGCTCCAAACTCAAGATATTACTTTTTATCTCTGGCATATACATGACATTGGAGATAAATTGATGACTTCCATCTCTCAAATGAATTAAAATTATACCTTTTCCTTTTATTTGAACTTTTGAAGAGTCTCCAAGAGTGATGTTGCCATTATTAAATTCCTCAATCTCAGCAAATAAAAGTTTCTTCCTACAAATATGACTATTTGCACTAGAATCAAGATACCATTTATTTTTCTCAACACTTTCTTCTTCTTTACATGCCATAAGTAAGATGTCATATTCATCTTCATTGTTTATCTCCATAAAATTATTTATCTCCTCTAAATTATTTTTGCATTATTTGATTTGTCATATCTTCCTTGATTTGATCTCCATCCTCTACCTCTTCCACGACCTCTTTCTTGGTTGGAGTCTTGAATTCTTTTTTCTTTGGTTGGAGGTTGACTGCCACCTCTTCCTCCTCTATCATGACCTCTTACATGCCCATGACCTCTTTGTTGTGAGCCACACCTTTCATTTTTTTCCTTGAAAGAAATGTTTTTCTTGCAAAGCTTGTTCAATTGACTCTTGTTTGGTCTCTTCAACTTTTCTTCATGTGCTTGCAAAGAACCCGTGGGCTCTCCTATGATCATGGTGTCCAAGTCCTTGGATTCTTCAACAGCAACAACAATATAATTAAATTTTGAATCTAATGATTGTAATATTTTTGCAACGATCCTATCATCCTTCAACACTTCACCATATCTGCTCATTTGATTGAAAACTGCCAGTACCCTTGAGATACAATCCGAAATTGATTCGGACTCCTTCATTAATAGTGATTCAAATTCTCCTATTAAGGTATGGAGACAAACCTTTTTCACCTTATACAAATCTTTAAAGGAGGCTTGGAGAATAACCCAACTTGCTTGAAGTTGGTTGCATTTGCAACTTTTTCGGACATCTTTTCATCCAAACTTTGATGGATGAGTGTGAGTGCCTTTTGATCTTTCTTCTTTATAAGGACCCGAACTTTGTACGACCTCATTGGAGCCAGAAAATTTGGTCCAAAAAATTTTGGACCAAGGTAACACTCTATGGAAGCCCTCACAGTCTGTGTGAGGCTATACAGACCATGTGGAGCTTCGTTGAAGTGGCCCTTGGCATATGTGCGGTGTATGGACCTTGGTGTGGAGTTTAAGACCTGGACATACCAGCCTCGGACCCCACACGGGCCATGTGAGACCATACGGACCGTGTGGTGGACTGTATAGTATCCTTGGGCTTGAGACTCCACAGTTTTGAGCCTAAGGCATGTGGTACGACCCCTCTCACAGACCGTTTGACCGTTTGGTGCCTCATGGTCTGTGAGGTCCCTCGTATAGGTGCCGAAGTGGAAATTTTCTAAGTATTAGACCACCGTATGAGAACCATGTCGTGAAGAATTTTCTAAGTGAAGTGGGACGGGAAGTATACAGGTTGTTTGGCTTGGTATGGCCCATGAAGCCATTCGTGTAGGTGAGGGTGTCAAATTTTTCTAAGTATAGAATATTCAAAACTCATGCAAGTTTACTTTAAAACTTTCAATTCAAGCTTATTTATACTGTTTAGGGCCATCAAAGGACTCCTACATCAAGCCAAGTGCAAAGGAATTTCATTGGCTACACTTTTCACAAGAACCGATAGAAGGGTCAACTTTAAATGATCCTATCTCTTAGCTCAAAAGGAACTGGATTGGCCACGACCTATCAAATTGAAGCTCTTTGAATTAGCTTTTCAACTCATCCACTTTCACCTCAGTCCAAGTTCGAACCGAGAAATTGTGCCCATTTTTGTAAATCCCGTCTGTGTAGTATTTTCTGAAATTTGCCTAAGTGAGGTCCACATGAGAGTTTCACGGTCTGCGAAACCTTGTATGGACCATGAGACCTCCTCATAGACCTCTAGTAAGAAATATAATTTTTGCTTCATTAATCATTATTTTTAGTAATTGTGACTTCTCATAATGGTCTTTCATGACTTCCTATGCTATCCTAAGGCCTCAAAATGACCTAAACTTTATTCCTCTCATTCAAATTCATTTCTCTAAATTCTCTCAACTCTCTCTTAAGAACTCTCTCAAAGGACTCTTGTGAAATTAAGCTTGGGAATCAAGGAAAGGCTCATTCTTCTTCAAAATTCTTCTTGAATCTTCTTCAATAGATAAGGTATGTGGGTTTGATTCTTGGTCCCTTTCAACCAAGAAGACCCAAACTCTTTTAGGTAATTTTCAAGAATTTTAGCTTACTTTAAATATGAATTTTTAATATTATTATTTATTAAATTCAATCGATGTCTGGCCTATGTTTATTTATTGATTGTAAAGTGAATTCATCCTTAATATGATGAAATGAGTTGAAGTTATGAAAGTGCATGTCCCCTTTAAAGCTTGATTTGTGTATAGGTAATCTAAATTATGTTTAAATGTGAATTTTATTCATGTTTTTACTTAAATTTCATAATGAATGATTGATTTGAGTTTGAATTTCTGTTACCCATGTCATTCTCATGTCATTCATAGCATATGCATTCATAAACTTTGGATTTATGAAATTATCGGTGGGTTAAGATCACATATGTTTTTATGAAATGTTTTCGGGAAGTTAAGCTCACATATTGATTATGACAAGAATTTGATCACATAAATATATATTGTTGTTGGCTCTTTAAGCATATTGGTTGCTTGCACCATATTGTTTAGTGAATGGGCTATTCTATGCATCAGAAATATGATATTGAACTATGATTTGGCATTTTAGCCCATGAATGAATGATTATGATGTTTGGCTTTTAATCCTAAGTGTGCATTGAAATGATTTGAAATGACTATTGCCTCTTTTGAAAGCATGTATATGTATAAGTATTCTTGTGGGATGTTTTGACTTAGCACCGATAGATTGGGGGCGTCAAGGCTATCCTTAAGGGTTCTCTCCCTTTCCTTGAACTATGTGTCAGTATTGGAATGGTAGTCATCACCAAAATGACTAGGCCATAAGGGATGGTTATTCATTTATTGATATGAAATGAAATGAAATGATAATGGAATTCCTTCCGAAATAATAAGGTCATAAGCAAGGTGGCCATCACACACGAAATGATCAGATCGTAATGTGTAGTGTATATTACCTTTGGCAAGTAATCTTCTCTCATTTGATAGGAGGTCAATATCGGGCAAATTCATGTAATAGCTCGGATGAGTTTGAGATGTCGGTTATGGTCTGATCCCCACTATATATGAGCATTATTGCATTTCATGCATCATAAATTTCATGGCATATTATTATATTACTCTTCTTGGATATATACTTCTTTCTATACTATGTGTCCTTGTCATCTAACATTGAATGCAGGTTTGATAAGTAATATGCATTTCATGTCCGCATACATAGTACATTCAAATGTCGAAACACATACTTTTGCCTATACGATCTAACAATGTATAGTCTGGAGATTTGCCTTCATCCACCATACGATGGCTAGATTGGATCTTGAGATACTTGTTGTGGTGACTCCTACTTTCAAGGATAAACCACCATTCCTTACCTATTTTGTTTTGTTTATATCATTTACTTTGAGGGTGAGCCCGGGACATGTCTTGGACCCTGTCCTATCTTATGATTAGAGACATTATTGGACATCTCGTAGACTCTTGTCGGATCTATATATTATGTGTTAAATTTGTATGTTACGATTATGGTTATCTATTGGATATGGCTATTGTGGATTGATTATGAGAATTATGATAAATATATATGTTTTGATATGGAAATGTGGAAGATCCTAAGTCCCGTATTACCCCCATAGAGTGAGTCATACTTACCCATCCCTTACTCTTTATATGCTACATGTTATGTGAATCCATGTTAATTTGTTTCGCTATTATATCTTCATAGTGTGAGTCCTACTTTCCCGTCCCCTAGAACTATATATTTACTATTTGTATATGTTTCTGAATCGATGATGTGAATATGGATACTTTAAGGCTTGTTTGGGACTCTTGGGTTACCATTCGCCATATCACTCATAGACCCCGGGTTCAGGTCATAATAGAGATGGTATCAGAGCACTATGTTTATAAATAGTCCTCAGAGTCTAACATATCGCGTCAAATAGAGTCTTATTCAAAGGTGTGAAGCGCGCCACATCTATGGGTAAGAGGCTATAAGGCGTTTTAAGAAATGTTTTACTTTTTCATGATTCATATCATGCCATGAAACGCATCTTAAGATTTCCTATTTCCATCCCTCCCTACCAAATAAAAAGAGTTACTTTGGGCCCATAATGTAATCCAAGCAAGGAAGATGTTGTATTTGATGTTATAGATGAGGTCAAACGGGAGTTGGTGAAGGATGTGCATTGTTTGACAAGCTTGCCCCTTCGATTATTCGAAGTTTTCCTGGGTTAACGGGTTATTATAAAAGGTTTTTTGAAGGTTTCTCATCTATTGTGTCTCCATTAACCAGGTTGACTCAAAAGAAGGCCAAGTTTGTATGGTCAGATGAGTGTGAGAAGAGTTTTCAGTCATTGAGAGATCGACTTACATCGAGTCCTATTTTGACTTTAGCAGATGGCTTAGATAGGTTGGTAGTGTATCATGATGCTTCTCAGATTGGGTTAGGTTGTGTATTTATGCAATATGGTAAGGTGATGGCTTATGAGTCAAGGTAATTGAAGGTGCATGAGCGCAATTACCCGATTCATGATCTTGAGTTAGCGGCGGTGGTGTTTTTCTTGAAGATTTGGAGAAACTATTTGTATGGGGTGCATGTTGATGTTTTCACCGACCACAAGAGTTTATAATATGTTTTCACTCAAAGGAATCCTAACTTGAGACAAAGAAGATGGTTGGGACTCCCTAAGGACTATGACATGAGTGTACAATATCATCCCGGCAAGGCCAATGTTATAGTCGATGCTCTTGGTAGGCTATCTATGGGGAGTGTGGCTCATGTTGATGAAGGGAAGAAAGAGTTGGCAAAAGATGTTCACCGTTTGTCTGGATTGGGTGTTAGGTTGGCCGACTTTAATAATGGTGGTATTCATGTTCAAGATGGGGTCAAATCTTCAGTGGTTGGTGATCTAAGACTTAGACCCATCATTGGTTGGGTGGAAGAGGTTGATTGCGAAAATAAGATAAAGGTTATCTCCCAAGGGGCAGATGGTGTAATTTGGTACCAAGATTGATTATGTGTTCTGGATGTTGATGATCATGAGTGAAGCCCGTAACTATCATTATTCCATACATCAGAAATCTACTAAAATGTATCGGGACTTGAGAGAAGTGTATTGGTGGCATAAAAAGAAAAAAGATAGTGCTAAGTTACGTATTTGGGAGTTGGTCAGATTGGGTGGTGTGCATACTTTTATTATATGGGTTATGGTATCTAACTTACTTTTCACTCTTTGAAATCATCTCAAGGAGGCTTGGCACTAAGGTGAAGTTAAGTACCACTTTTCATCATCAATCCGTTAGGCAAGTCGAGAGGACAGTTCAAACTTTGGAGGATATATCGAGGTCTTGTGTGTTGGAATTCAAGGTTTATTAGGGTGCTCACCTACCACTTATTAAGTTTGCTTACAGAAATTGCTTTCATGTTAGCATTGGTATGTCATCGTTTGAGACTTTGTATAGTATGAGATATAGACCACCAATGGGGTGGTTTGAGTTGGGAGAGATGGCCTTGATTAGCCTGGATTTGGTGTTAGAGGCTATTGTGGAGAAGGTGAAGTTGATTAGGGAGAGGTTGAAGATGGCCCAAAGTCACCAAAAGTCATATTCGGATGTAAGGAAGAAGGATCTTGAGTTTCATGTTGGTGCTTGGGTGTATGTGAGAGTCTCATCTATGAAGGGGGGTAATACATTTTGGAAAGAAGGGTAAGTTAAGTCCCCGGTATGTAGGTCCTTATGAGATTGTTAGGCGGATTGTGAGTGTAGCCTATAGATTGGATTTTGCCCCTGGATTTGAGTTCTATTCACCCAGTTTTCCATCTGTTTATGTTGAGAAAACTGATCGGTGATCATAGTACTGTTGTTCCCTTGGAAAGTATTGAGGTTGAGGAGAACTTGTCTTATGAGAAAGTCTCATTTGAGATTTTGGATAGGCAAATAAAAAGGCTTCGTAAAAAGGATGTGGCTTCAGTTAAGGTACTTTGGAGAAACCAATATTTTGAAGGTGCTACGTGGGAAATGGAATCAAGTATGATGTGATGATACCTCTATTCTTTTCCAATCTACTAAAGCCTAGGGTATTAGGTCCTTTCTAATCTGAGTGGTCCTCATTCTTTCACTCTTGAGTTTCATGACATGACATGCATACATATGTATGCAAATGATTTTCATGATATTTTGGATGATTTAAATACATTTTAATATGAGTTTTAAGGATTTTATGATTTTTAAATGACGAACTATGCATTGTACCTTGTGTTTGAAATTTCATGTTCTAAGTGAATCCTTTCAAGCCTTGTTCTAGCACATTCGAAAATGAATGTTCCCAAGGGAGAGATGTAAGGACCTGAACTTTGTACAACCTCATTGGACCTTGGAAATTTGGTCCCGGAAAGTTTTGAACAAAGGTGACACTCCATGGAAGCCCTCACGGTCTATGTGATGCTATATGGACCGTGTGGAGCCTCCTTGAAGTGGCCCTTAGCCTTATGTGGGGTGTGGAGGCCTTGGTCTGGAGTTTAAAACTAAGGCATACCACACTTGGACCCTACACGTCCATGTGAGACCATACGGACCGTATGGTGGACTGTATGGTAGCCTTGGGCCTGAGACTCCAAGTTTTGAGCCTAAGGCATATGGTACGACCCTTCTTATAGATCATTTGGTTCCTTACAGTCCATAAGGTCCCCCATATAGGTGTCAAATTGGAAAATTTTCTAAGTATTGGATCACTGTCTCGGAATCATGTCATGAAGAACTTTATAAGTGAAGTGGGACGGAGGAGTACACGGGTTATTTGGCTTGGTACAGCCCGTGAAGCCATCCGTATAGGTGATGGCGTCGAATTTTTCTAAGTATAGAATCTTCAAGATCAAGCTAAGTTAACTTTCAATCTTTCAATTCAAGCTTATTTATGTTGTTCAGGGCCATCATGGGTCTCCTACATCAAGCGAAGTTCAAAGGAATTCCATTGGCTAAACTTTTCAAAAGAACTGATAGAAGGGTCAACTTTAAATGGTCATATCTCTTTAGCTCAAAAGGAACTGGATAGCCCACGAACTATCAAATTAAAGCTCTTTGAATTAGTTTTCCAACTCATTCGGTTTCACCTCATTATGTGTTCGGATCAAGAAGTTATGCCCGTTTTCCTAAAACCCATTTGTGGAGTATTTTCCAAAATTTGCCTAAGTGAGATCTCACAAGAGAGTTTGACGGTCCGCGAAACCTTGTACGGACTGTGAGACCTCCTCACGGACCCCTGACAAGAAATATAATTTTTGCTTCATTAATGGTTTTTTGTAATTGTGGCTTCACCTAAGGGTCTTTTATGAATTCCTATGCTATCCTAAGGCCTCCGAATAACCTAAACTCTATTGCTCTCATTCAATTTCATTCCTCATATTTAAAATTCTCTCAACTCTCCCTTAAGAACTCTCTCAAAGGACTCTTGTGAAATTAACCTTGGAAATCAAGGGAAGGCTCATTCTTCTTCAAAATTCTTCTTGAATCTTCTTCAATAGCTAAGGTATATGGGTTTGATTCTTGGTCCCTTTCAACCAAGAAGACCCAAACTCTTATCAAGTGATTTTCATGAATTTTAGCTTACTTTAAATATGAATTTTTAATATTATTGTTTATTAAATTCAATTGATATATGGACTATGTTTATTTATAGACTTTAAAGTGAATTAAGTCCTAATATGATGAAATGCATTGAAGTTATGAAAATGAAAGTGCATGTCCCCTTTAAAGCTTGATTTGTGCATAGGTAATCTATATTATGTTTAAATGTGACTTTCACTCATGTTGTTTTACTTAAATTTCATAATATATTATCGATTTTAGTTTGAATTTCTATTACCCAAGTCATTCTAATGTCATTCATAAGTCTTGGATTTATGAAATTGTCAGTGGGTTAACCTCACATATATTTTTATAAAATTGGTGAGTTAGGCTCACATATTGGTTATGACAAGAATGTGATCACATAAATGTCTATTGTTATTGGCTCTTTGAGCATATTGGGTTCTTGCATCATATTGTTTAATATAGGCTATTCCTATGCATGAAAAATATGATATTGAACTATGATTTGACTTTTTAGCCGATGAATGAATGATTACAAGGAATGTTTGGCTTTTAAGCCTAAATGTGCATTGAAATGATTTGGAATGACTATTGCCTCTTTTGAGAGCATGTATATGTATAAGTGCTCTCATGGGATGTTTTGACTTAGCACCTGATAGATTGGGGGTGTCAAGGCTATCCCCAAGGGTCCTCTCCCTTTCCTTGAACATGTGCCAGCGTAGGAATGGTAGCCATCACCAAAATGATTGGGTCGTAAGGGATGGTTATTTTTTTTTGTTATGATATGAAATGATAGTGGAAATCCTTCCAAAATGACCGTTTTGTAAGGAAGGTTTCCATAACACATGAAATGAACGGATCGTAAGGTTTGGTGAAGATACTTTTGGCAAGTAATCTTCTTTCACCCAATGGGAGATCAACATCAGGAAAATTCATGTAATAGCTCACATGAGTTTGAGATGTCGGATATTTCATGCATCATAAAATTCATGACATATTGTTATACTACTCTTCTTTGGACATGTACTTCTTTCTATATTATGTGCCCCTCTCATCTAACATTGAATGCAGGTTTGATAAGTCATATGCATTACTTGCCCGCATACTTAGTACATTCAAATGTACTAGCGCATACTTTTGCCTACATGATCTAACCATATAGGGACCAGATTTACCTTCATCCACTGTGTGACGGCTAGATTGGATCTTGAGATACTTGTTATGGTGAGTCCTACTTTCATGGATAAACCACCATTCCTCTACATATGATATTTTGTTTGTATCATTTCCTTTTAGGGTGAGCCAGGGACATGTCTTGTCCCCCATCCTATCTTATGATTAGAGGCATTGTTAGACATCTTGTAGACTTTTATTTGATCTATATGTTATGTGTTGTAGTTGGAGTTTATGATTATGGTTATCTATTAGATATGACTATTATGGATTAATTATGACAATTATGATAAGTATATATATTTTAATGTGGAAATGTGGAAGATACTAAGTCATGTATTGCCCTCATAGAGTGAGTCATACTTATCCTTCCCTTTAGTCTTTATGTTCTATGTGTTATATGAATCCATGTTAATCCTTTTTCATATGATATCCTCATAGAGCAAGTCCTACTTTCCCGTCCCTTAGAACTATGTGTTTACTATTTGTATGCGCTTCTGAACCGATGATGTGAATGTGGATACTTTGAGGCTTATTTGGGGACTCTTAGGTTCCCATTCACCATGTCACTTCTAGACCCTAGGTTCGGATCGTGACATTCTTTGTGCCAGCAGCATCATCTTCTCCATCGACACCACTCTCCACAATTTCCTATACATCATAGGCTCCTAGCAAAGCCTTCATTGGGATGCACCAACTTTCATAATTTTCTTGGTGAGCATCAGAACTTCGAATAGAATTCCACTGGAGTTACTTATTCTCTCTACGTTTTGTTATCTCTCGGACATACCGGCCCCGATACCAAATGTTGGAAATTTGAGGGGGGGAGGGGAGGGGAGGGAGACAACACAAATATTACTTAAAACTTATAAGTAGAAGGGAAGTGGAGAAAAAATGTTTTGCTATTCAACTTTGGTTTACTCCAAAATGACTAGATTACATGACTATTTTTATAGGTGAATTCATCCATATATCCATCCTAGCATACATGTATCATAATTAACACTTCACATCCTTCAAGTTCATGAATACACCTTACTAGACTTAATCTAGATTTCTCCACTAATTCATGCATCTTGTAATACATTAATCTACTAATTGGTGAACTAAAATAAATGTTACGTGAACACACTAACTAATGTGAATAAGTTTATTTTTTCAACATCATCTTCTCCTCTCTTATAACGTTGGATTTTGGCTACAAGAATTTTATAGGAAAATCCCACACACCGTAGGCTCCCTTAATACTCTCAATTGGAAGGGGAGCTTCCAACTCCAATTTGTATGATGAACGAGTTATCTATCATGGGCTTATCTTTCCACTCATGCTGAATGACTTTTGGGGTTCGTGGTTAAATTTTTTGGGATGGATACGTTTGAAAAGGCACTACCACGATAATTATGGACTTATTAGTGATACTTTTTATGGATGTAGAAACCCAGGTCCAGTTTTCAACGAAAAGAAAATCATGAACTTACAAGAGAAGCATTGTCAGATATATGTTAGGTATTAATCTCTCAAGTAACAGATTAATAAGTGAAATTCCTGTTGATCTAGTGAACATGAGCAATATACAGGCACTGAATCTATCATACAACCACCTCATCAGAAGAATACTAAGTACTTAGCTTCTCCAATAGGATGTACATGTTGATGATTTTGATCCTTGAATGAAGAATATTAATTGAATTCGTGATTTCCGTTGTTGTACATTGTGAATTGGTTATGTTGACACAAATATTGAGTATTATTTCATGCTAATGTGGAAACAACTATTGAAGCATTTTTAAATGTGATGATTGGACAAGTGTTGTATAATTTTGTTTTTGTATTTGAAATATTGGAAGGATGCTTATTAGATGTTGATTATTTGATGTGTAATTCTGAACAATGATGAAAATATGATTATTGAATAACTAGAGAATCAATGTGTTGCAACTAATTTGATATGCTATTGACAATGATTCTAGTATTGAAGAAACAATGAGATTGATTGACTGATTATTGAAAATTGTGAATTTGTGTAGACTCCTTGCATACTCTTATACGTATTGAAAGTGATTGTTGTGTTGAGATGATATATTGATTGAGTCCTATTATTGATTAAGAGCTAGATAAAAATGATTCTTACTAGTAATGATGAAAATACCAAAGGGAAACTATTATGTAAAAGAGTAACACAAAGCCAATGAGAAATGATTCCGACTAGAGATGAAAGGTAAATGCCAATAAGAAAATGATTTCGGTGAATACATGGTTTATATGAGGCCACCATGGGTTCCAGTCTAATTAGATCAGTAAATGTCTAATATAGAATATACATGCATCATGATTATTTGACATTGCATGCATTATATTACCTACATTTTATGGCATTCCATTTCATTTCATTCTTTGTTTAAATGTAATAATCTATACTAAGTATGATATGATGGTTAACTCTTTTCTTGTAAAATATTGAGATTGATCAGTTGAGATACTAGTATAGGAATGTGTGTGTGTGTGTGTGTGTGTGTGTGTATGTGTGTGTGTGTGTATGTGTGTGTGTGTGTGCGTG
>JAOTQR010037552.1:0-15628 GCA_025774065.1 Solanum ossicruentum | reverse complement strand
ACATGTTTTTCATTTGTGACAACTTTATTTTTCACTTTTTTGTGTGTGTGAGGAATAAGAGTGTACATGAAAAACCCCAATCATACAAAAGCAATTAGTCTATGTTATCTCAAGTCAACTACCCATGGTTTCCACAACCCCAAGTTGTGGGCGCTTAGCTACTCATGGATAAGGCAAAACTAATAAAAATGCAAACAAAAGACATAGTTGAGGATCTTACCAAAAGCAATGAAGAACATGCCACCACAAGTTGCAAACCACAAGCTTTAATAGATAGAGAGTGAATACAACGCAAGATTTGCAATCCCCAAAAGTGGGTTTCCAAAATTGCAAGTGAGATTCTACACTAAAACTCTAAAGTATTGTAGAGAGAATATTCAAAGTCTTTTTTCAAAGATACAATTCTGGGATCTCACCTTTCTAAACCCTAACATAAAGTATTTATAGTATTTACAAATTTAACCCGATAAGTTATACAGAAAAGACAGTTGGCAGAAGGTTCGTTACATAGGTACAACTTGTAGGATGTAGTCAGGGTCTCGTATTAGGCAATTTGTATATTGGACTTGTCTGTTATGATCCACAGGTAGGAGTCATTGCTTGTGCTATGACTCGTATGCACTTCTCATATCTAGGCCTTTAGTTTGTGGTCCAAAATTTTGTCTCTCTATTTCTTGCTATGAGTCCACCTATACTAGTCGTAGGGAGACCTACGACTCATGGAGTAGCCTCATAGGTTTGACCTCCACTTAGCAAATTTTTGATTTTTTCTCTCTCTTTCTTGCTACAAGATTACAGTATGACTTGCAGCTTGGGCTATGGCTCATAGGAAGTCTTGTATGTCCTGCACTTTCGTAAAATCTGCATCTTTCTCTCAAAATCAAGCCAACCTACCTTTTTTGCAATAACAACACAAAAACACAAAATTCCTTATGCGCAAAACATAGTAGCTACTCTAATGGCATATACACCATTTACTCTAATTCAGTACCCAACTCTCATTTTGAAAAACAGATTGCAAAACTACTAAGTAAACCAAAACACAAAGATGTATTCGGCAATCCAACTATCAGAAGTGAAGGAGTATCAACCATCCACAATCACTGGATTTGTCATATGCCAATTATGTAGTGCAAATGCCCTCATAGAAAAGCAACCCCTCTTTCTCACTCAAAGTGCATTAAAAATTAGGGACAGTGCAAGCATTCTCACTCTCACAAATGAAATTCATGCAAAATGACCAACACCACATGTTTGCCTTTATTCTCAATTCCGGACTTATGAAAAAGTGGATTTGGATCACCTTAGGACTTAATGGCTTGTAACATAGTTTTCTAGGGCTTTGGTATGGCATTTTAGGTGAGTAGTGACTAAAAACTATCCTGAAATCATGTTTTCACTACTCTTACCTCCATAACTCAACCATTTTTATTAAATCCATCCTTATTCTTCCTTTTTATGCTTTTTCCCAGTGTGTTCACTCTCTGTTTAAGCTGCGCCTCAATCTTAAACTCATTTTGCATTCTTCTTTAATCCAAGGCAACTTTTCTTTTCTTTTCTTTTACCTGGCACATGACATACTCATTTCTTTCTTTCTTTCCCAATTAATCACCTCATTTTCATCACTTTACATAAAAAGGGCCACCGTCAACTTAGGCTTTTAGCCTGAGGTGATGTACATAATATCTATTCCCCAAATTAGGGCCACTATCGTAACCACCCTCAACTTAGGCTTTTAGCCTCAATCAAGGTTCACTTGTTCAAGCATAGACCAGGGCCAATTTCAAGGTATTCATAAAAGCAAGGCTAGGCCAGCTAAGTTTCAAGAAAGAATGGGTACCTAAAAAGCTCAAACAATTGGAACAAGGGATAAACTATCACATTTGGTAGGTCATTTAGGAAAAAATGGACTATAGTAAAAGAACAAAGGCCTAAGACCCTTACAAATCCACCACATCACCAAACCTATCTTAGAGTACTAAGACAAGTTCTAAGTCCATACATAATACATGAATGCATCAAAATAAGCTCACGCGCACATGGTATCACATGCACAATCAAGTATAGACTCACATGTCATGCTTCAAGCCTCAACTTACCTTTTCATTATCAGAACAAACATCACAAGATAAGCAATATGCATGATTACATCAATAACCAACAATCTCAACAACTTTGAGGGTATCGAATTTTCATCAAAACTTAAAAAACATTTAAAGACTATATTAGGCCAAAAAATAATATTATGATGTATCTACAAATTATCTACACTACCTAGATGTGTCAGTTCAACAGAAATTAAAACATCTGCAAGGAAGAAGAAGCACGACAAGAAAACCTTGGAATCAAAAATAGTGTAAGTTATGGACTCGAGGTTACTTATAATTCACCCTAATCCGTAACATCCCACACCCCACCAAAATATAATACTTTGTTCTCAAAGTAAAACACAGACCAAAGCCAAATAACTAGAACACATGTATATACATTAAAAACCAACATTTCAAAACCAAATATTCAAAACAAAAGTAAAAACAACATTCAACACAAAACATTTAAAAATATTCTGAACCGACATAAAGAAAATATTTTCTTACAAAAAGAAAAAGCATCCATAAATAGAAAGTAAGAACTAGGGTAAAAAATAATCAAACATCACGTTGCTCAAGCACCGACATCTATCTGGTCAGTAGGGTCCTGAGCTATGGCCTCCTCCTCAGTAGTCTGGTCTACAACTGCAAGTGAGCTACCCTCTCCATGTGTAGTACGCTGCTCCCTGTCTCTCTATATAGTTGCCATAAGTAGTGACTCCTACACCACCTCCTTTGGTATTGGTCCCTCCTCCAATTCTACTGTCTCATCAGGTCTAAGCCTCTTATGGCTCATTACTAGGTCATTAGTCTTGAGGGGCCTCTTTCTTTGGACATACGAATGGTCAACTAACCAGTCAAAAACCTCATCAACTACTGGTGCCACCTCTAGGACTAAAATAGGGGTTGCTAACATCTGCAACAAGTTGGCCTTGAACTTGGCCAACTCCTCTGTCACAACGCTCATGTTAGCAAGTCGAGCATCCTTAAGCCTCTTCTGGACCCTTGCCTCGAAGGTATCTACCCGAGCATCCACCACTCGAACTCTCTGTTCTATCAAATCATGGGCAAATGCCTTTGCCATCTCCTTTGAGTACTAAATTATCTGAAAGACCCATGGTCTGATTTGGCCCGCTAGAGTCTATATCCTGAACTCCATTGTGGCTAACCTGCGCACCAGTGCCAGAAAAGCAATAGCAGAGATAAAAGAATCAACCTACATAGTAGATGATGTTGGTGCAAGAGTATCGGAGGATGGCCTTGACTCAATCTCAATAGTTGGGGAAGGGTCTACAGGAGCTAGAGTAGTACTGGTGGTTGCCTGCGTCGGCTCCTTAGTCTAAGGCTCAATCGGGAATGGATTTGGTATGGGAGGAGAAGTTGGTCGTTGTAAGGCCACTAGGTTCTCATCAGCCTTGATCAGGCTGGGTTCCATCGTGCATGTGTCTTGTACGTGTGGGACTCGATGAGGGTCGATATGAACACCTGTTGCACTACACAAATAGTGGATCAAATCAGGGAATGACAGTGAGGCACTCTTCTTGACAGCGGACTTGTGAATTTGCTCAGAGATAATCAGGGCCCAATCAATCTCATAGCTAGCTAAGATGATGGCTAATAGCATGGTTCACTCTAGGTTGATCACATTATCTGTTAACGTAGGCCAGACACGCCAAGGTATAATCAACCACCAAAACTTGGCCCAGAAAGAGAGGTGGGCTGTCACTATTGGATCAGCGTGGTTTGTGATGCATATCGGCTCAAAATTCTCCTCATATATCTAGCTGGAAATCCACCAAAGTAGCTTATATTTGACCCCAACATCTTTTTCTTTCACCACATTCCACATCTTTGAAATTTTGCTATTATACCTCTGCGGTGGAATAAGGTACTCTTTTGTTTGGCCCGAATTGAACCCGTTGGATCATCTCCTCAGAAATATTAACTTTCCTACCCCTAACTAGAACCACTCGTAATCTAGACTACTCAATCACCTTCTTGTTCTTGGGCAAGCCCCAGAGGAGAGTAGCATAATAAGTTGCATAAAATTCTCGTACCAAAGAAGGAGCATATTCGCCCAATTGCTTCGATGTCCATAAGAGTTTGAGTCTATCAAGCTCACCATCTGACCCTGGTATACTATCCAATCAGGAATCATTAAACTTGGACTCCTCATGGAACTACTTGATAGGTTTGCCCTGTCCTTTCGACTCTAACCCTTTATCGTAGATCTCTTTCATCCTTGGAACACACCATCTGGGGTCGAATGGGGGCTGTGACTTTACTTCCTTTTGTAGAGCCTGTGACCCCTCCTCTGATTCTGTCTCAGTGTGCATTGGAGTCATTTATGTTGAGCCACTATTAGACTTATCTCCGTCACCATCCTATTCAGACTGGGAGAAACTACTGATTACCATTAGAGCCTGTGCTTTACGAGCCCGAGCCTGAGGCACATTTGCCTCGGGGTCTACTCTAACTCTATGAACCTCTACAGATATCTCAAATCGCTCAATCTTGGAGGATTCATCGACCAACCTCCTTTGAAGTGTCTCGATGGCTCGTTTATCCTTTAGGGAAATTTTACCTGAAAACCAACCACACATCAGCATGTGAGCCTCAAAATGTTTGATTAAGCAGTGATCACATAACAATGAACCAGAAATAGCAATACTTAAACATTGAAATCAAATGAAAAGTAAGTGATAAAGTTGCATGTTTGCAGGTATGAGGTGCAGGTACGACTCGTAGGGTGTCTTACAAGTTGTATTCTAACCTCATAGTACCAAGGCTTCTGAGAAAATGCAACCCGAAATCAGGTATGAGGTACAGTTACGACTCATTGGATGGCCTATTTGTCATACTCTGGCCTTATACCTCATTCCAGAGGCATTTTTGAAACCTCAGTCAGATGTATGTACCCTCACTACGAGTCTTACTAGATGCTACGAGTCGTATATGGGTCTCATATGAAAAAGTGAAGGAACCACAAGTGACCGGTGCTTGCTGTGAGGGACCACTACTACTCCTAGGGGAACCTACGAGTTGTAGGGAGGCCTCATAGATGAGGGAGGAAAGGCACCTGTAGTGCCTATAATATTCCTATAAGAACCACAATTAATTTACACAAATGGCAAACAGAGGCAACAACAGAGCAATAAACAAGTACAACCACACAATCAATCCAAGCACGGACATGCCAACCATAAGAACCCTTATATCAAACTTATTCCCACATGTATATTCATGTTAAGCCCAGGGAAAAATTATCTCCATGTTCAAATTCCTCATCAACACATCAATCCTATGAGATTCAGGGAAGATTCAATAAAACTACAAATAAGGCTAAAATGAATTTTCACATTAGAACACAACCATATTCCCCAAATTCCAACTTTGATACTAATGTACACAATGATCACAAAACAATCATGCACAACACTCGTGCGATCAACATACTAAAACCATAACCACTCACTAGAGACCATACAAATTTTCATATCACACTAGAGAATTCAAGCAATCAAAACCCCAATTTTAACATCCAAAAATAAGCATAATCACATTGTTATGATCCTACTAACTTATTTAAGCACAAGTTCATCAACAAAGCATGAAATTCAACATAAGAG
This sequence comes from Solanum ossicruentum, assembly GCA_025774065.1. Taxonomy (NCBI): domain Eukaryota; kingdom Viridiplantae; phylum Streptophyta; class Magnoliopsida; order Solanales; family Solanaceae; genus Solanum; species Solanum ossicruentum. The sequence goes on along the minus strand of JAOTQR010037552.1, from coordinate 9,909 downwards.
TGTACTAAAATTAATCAAGAAAGTTAGCAAGTGAGAGAATGATCAAATCGATGCAATATGTAGGGAAATATATGCCGAAACCATAGAAAAATATAGACTCATCGGAATACTCGTTGGAAAAATGACGTGGATAACCAAGATGGTGATCGGAACAGTGAAAGATTGAAAGGGTTTAGGGATTCCCAGTTGATTATGGCAAGGAATGTAATTTTAGGGGTCAAAATAAATTTTTACCCCTTAAATAGCAAACCAGGTCAACAATTAAAAAGTTGTGTATCAAGGCTATGAGATCCCGACTACGAGTCGTAGGGACTCTGATGGCTTGTAGGTCTTGCCCTCGTAGCAAACCTCAACACTTATTAAAATATGATTCTATATCTGGGCAATACGAACCCCATTTACAACTCGTAGGGGCTCCTACAAATTGTAAGGTTGGCTCGTAGTATATGTGCTAATCTTTACTCCATACTACTTCTCTCTATGAGGCATGATTATGAGGCATATTGGTCACTATTACTCGTAGGCTTGCTCGTATAGGCTGCTCAAAGTGTAATTTTTCTCCCATCTTCAGTTCTTAATTTCCACATGAAAACTAAACCTCAAAATACAGCAATCTTCAAAACATCACAACTGAACCAATGTCTTTTAAAATTTAAAAAAAAGCAACACATTACTACTCAAAAATTTCATTAACTAAACACACTTAAAACAAGCCAAAAATTATCAAAGATACTTGGGTTGCCTCCCAAGAAGCGCCTTATTTAACATCGTGGCTCTACTCAGTCATCATCTATCATAAAAAGTCATCAAGGGCCCATACTTCTCTCTTAAAATCATCCGGGTGTTTCATTGATTGGTGGATGTCAAACACGACCTCTGCATCATTAACCCTAAACCAAAGCTGAACCAAATCCATATCCACTAGGGCTCTTCTAGTGGAAAAAAATGATCTTTCCAAAATAATGGACACCTCGAGATCAACGTTACAATAAAGGATCACAAAGTCCACAGGAAACATGAATTTATCAACCTTAACAAGCACTTCAAGAAGTATTGCTTCTTGCTTTTTGATAGTTCTATCTGCCATGAGAAATTTCATTCTCGTCAGAGTAGGAGTACCAAGAAAAATCTTTTTAGACATGGCAAGTGGAAATAGGTTAATACTTGCTCCTAAGTCGCACAATGCTCTTGTGAATTCTACATTACCGATGGTGCAAAGGATGGTGAATGTACTAGGGTCCTTCTATTTTTGAATAAGGAATTTAGTCATTATCGCACTATATTGTAGGAGTTCTTGTGAGAACTCTTGGCCAAAAGTGCACTTCTTTGTCACCAAATCCTTCATATATTTGGCATGCCTTAGCATCCTTTCCAAAGCTTCTAAGAGGGGAATGTTGATGGATAATTTCTTCAAGATCAAGAGGAAGTGTTTGAATTTGTCCTCCTTATCCTGTTTTCTAAGCCTCTGAGGGAAGGGAGGAGGAGGTTTTGGAATCATATTAACATTTTCTTGCTCTATCATTTCTTCTCTTTGCATTTAGGAAAAGGCCGAATCTTCTCCCTCAACCACAACTTTACCACCAATACCCTTCTCACGAGCTTAATCATCAATCACCAACATAGGTGGATTTTGGTGCTTTTGCCACTCCTAGTCATGAACTCCATGCAGTACCCATCATTCTTTAGATTTTGAATCATATTGCTTGGTAAAGTGCCCTTTTTGCGTTGGTTCAATTGTGAAGAGATTTGCCAAATTGTTGTTCCAATTGTTTAATCGCCACTGACTCTATCTTTTGGTTTTTGCTTAAAATGTCCAATTTCATTCCCTTCAAGGTGTCATCTTGGTGATTGGCTCACTTCAACAATTTTTCAATCATCTCTTCAAGCCTCGAAGTTCTTTGCATGGCATGACAGTTGTGCAGTGGCACATAAGGACCATTCTTATAGCCATCTCTTCTACCACATTCAGCATCCAAAACTCTCTCTCTTTCATAGTAACCACCTCGGTTATATCTATACGCAATATCATAATTGGAGTTCTGACCTTGATTCCCATAACCTTGCCTCAAATAGTCCGAGTTGGACCTATAGGGGTTATTCTGGAAACCCTCCGTTTGATTACACATGAAACAAGAATCTTTATGAAAGAATGGATATTCATATATGGGAGCCTTAGGATGTTAGTGGGTGGGTTCTTGGATACTTTCTTTGTTTTGCTATAAGACCAAGTCCATACTCGTGCGAAATTGAGCAAGTTGCTTCATGATCTCATCATTGACCTTAGCTTGCTCAATGTTGGTGTTGATTGCACAAGATGTTTTCATTGCACCTTGCTCTCTTTGACCCCATCCTCTATTGGTTTTAACCACTTTCTCCATCCTTGTAATGGTGCCATAATTTTTGATGATGTTTACGCTCTAATAAGAAAACGGTCGTTGTCAGCAATCAACAAACTGAAGGTTAGGGTCGAATCCACAGGGAAAACAAGGATTGACTACAAGAATTCACTATCAATCATTTCGAGAATTGATAACTAAAATCTCTAAATGGGGTGGGTGGTTTGTGATTTAAGAACAAACGTAAAAGTAAACATTACGCTATTATGAGAAGAAGCTATCAAATTAAGGGACCACTTGCGGATTATGTTCCATATGGTTCGTTGATTCGATTACCCTAGACAACATAAGTATAAATGAAAATTCACATGCAGGATGTTAACTTAGGTTCTTCTAGCCCTCTTGTGAAGGTGAAGGTCAAATTTCACCATGGCATGTGGTCGGCAACCATGGCGTGCCAACTAACCCTTACTCATGTTCCAGTTGACCTCCCTTTGGTTAGGTTTAGTTGATTAGATGAGAACACATCAATCGAATCCTTTCATTTACTTCCTTTTTCCTATTTATGACTACATTGGTCAGGACTGTGATAGTAGGTGGGATTTGGTGTTGGCTACCCAAAAACAATAATCAAAATGAAGAGAAATAAACAATACATGCAAAATCCCAATCATAGAAATGCAATTAATCTAGGTTATCTCAAGTCAACTGCCCACGGTTCCTACAACCCCAAGATGTGGGTGCACATAGCTACTCATGGCTATGGCAAAACCAACAAGAATGCAAATAAAAGACATGGTTGAGGATTTTACCCAAAACAATGATGAACAATACAATCACAAGTTGCAAATCACAAGCTTTGATTAATGAAGTGTGAATATAATGTAAGATTTGCAATCTCCAAAAGTGGGTTTCCAAAACTGAAAGTGATATTCTACACTAAAACTCTAAAATATTCTAAAGAGAATATTCAAAGTATATTTTCAATAGATTCAAGTCTAGGATCTATCCTTTCTAAACCCTAACATAAAGTATTTGCAGCATTTACAAACTTAACCCTAAAAATTATGCAGAAAGACAGCTGGTAGCAGGTATATCGCACCGATATGACTCGAAAAGTGACCTGCAAGTCATAGTCAGGTTCTCTAGTCAGGTTCTCGTATTCGGCACTTTGCATTTTGGACTTAACTTTATGACCTACTGGTACGAGTCGTTGCTTAGGCTATGACTTGTATGCTCCTCTCATAGTTTAATTCTTCAGTTTGTAGTCTAAAATTTTAGCTATTTATTTCTTGCTTCGAGTGCACCTATACGAGTCATAGGGAGACCTAGGACTCATAGAGTGGCCTTATACGTTTGACCTCCACTTAGTAGATTTCTTATTTTTGCTCTCTATTTCTTGTTATAGAATAACACTACGACTCATAGCTTGGGTTACGACCAGTAAGAAGGCTCGAATTTCCTACACTTTAGCAAAATCTGCAACTTTCTCTCAAAATCATGCTAACCCACCTTTTATGCAATAACAACACAAAAACACATAAAACCTATAAAAGTCACATTGAGAACTCATAAAATTCCTTGTTTAAGGCATCAAATGTGTTGTATTTTGACAACACATCAGTCCTTGGAATATAAGACTCACAACAATAAATGTCTCAAATCTGATCTGGCAGTCATATTGTGGATGAAGATAATCCCTAGTCCCTACATGGTTACATAATGTAGCCAAAAAGTATGCATTACTAAGTTTGACTGTACTAAGTGTACGGGCATGTAATGCATATCACTTATCAAAGCTGCATTTAATGTTTGATGATGAGGCCACATAATATAGAAAGAGATATATATCTAAAGAAGAGTAGTATAAAAATATGTCATGGAATCCATGATGCATGAAATGTTGTAATGCTCGATAAAGTGGGGATGTTATTTTCCAAGGATAGGCCTTACTCCTCCTTATGGGAAGAACACCCATTTCGGAGAAGCAACCTCACCTTGTGGGAACACCACCATTTTGGAAAGGATTTCCACGCTCATTCACTCACCTTATGGGAACAACACCAATTTTAGAAAGGATTTCCATGCTCATTCACTAACCTTACGGGAAAAGCACCCATTGAATGGATTTCCAAGCTCATTCACTCAACTTTTGGAAACAATACATATTTCGAAGAGTACCTTACCTTACAAGGAATAACACCCATGTTGGAAAGGATTTCTGTAACATTTATTCACCTTATGGGAACAACACCCATTTCGGAGAGTACCTTACCTTACCGGAAGAACACCCATTTCAAAAAGGATTTCCATAACTTATCATAATCATCCATAAGGATTAACCATTCAATGTTAAGTCACCACCCCACTAGAGTACAAATACAGACATGCTTTTAATAGGAACATAAGTCTTTTAAAAACACGATAGTGCATACTTAGGATAAAATGCCAAAACACACTCCACGACCAATTTCTATGCATAGGAGTAACTCATTCAAAATCATACTTATGTCAAAGTCATATTCAACAATATAATTGGGTCATAGCCCACTTCATATCCATTATAAAATCCAATGCTCATGTATACATATGCCATAAATGATGAGAGAATAACATGGGCAATAAAGATTCAAAACTAAAGCAACAATACATTATGAAATCCATGTGAAAAAATGATTAAATCCACTATAAAATCATAATATAGATTACCCATGCTGAAATCAAGCTTTAAAGGCGTAATGCATATTCAAATATTCTTAATATTAATGCAACTCGACATTTTAGGGCTTAAATCACTTCAAAACCAACAATATAACATAACCCATATGTCAATTAAATTTAATAAACAATAAATCTTAAAACCCATATTTAAAGTAAGCATAATTTCATGAAAATCAAGTAAAAGATTCTTGGGTATTCTTGGTTGAAAGGGAAAAAGAATCAATCCCACATACATTAGCTAACCAAGAAGAAATTTGATGAAGAAGAAGACCCTTCCTTATTCTCCAATCTAATCTCCAATGGTTCACTTGAGAGGACTCTTTTAGATGAGATAATTTGAATAATTCTAAATGTAGGAATGAATTTGAATGAGAGAAACAAAGTTTAGGTCATTTGGAGGTCTTAGGATAGCATAAGAAGTCATAAAAGTCCTTTAGGAGAAGCCACAATTACAAAAAAAAAACCATTAATAAAGCAAAATAACATGTCTTGCCAGGGCTCCTTTGAGGAGGTCTCACGGTCCATACAAGGTTTCATGGACCATGAAATCCTCCCGTAATACCACACTTGGCCAAATCTAAGAAAACAATGGATAGACTAGCTTTACAAAAATGGGCATAACTTCATAATCTTAACTCAGAATGAGGTGAAACTGGATACATTGGACAGTTAATTCAAAAGAATTAAATTTGAGAGGTCGTGAGTTAGACAATTCTTTTCGTGGTAAAAAATATGACCATTTAAAGTTGATCCTTTATTGATTCTTGTGACTAGCTTAGCCAATGGAATTACTTTGTACTTGACAAGATGGAGGAGGCCAATGATGACCCTAAACCTCATGAATAAGCTTGAATTGAGGCATTGAAAGTGAACTAAGTTTTATCTTGAAGATTCCATAGTTAGAAAAATTCGATGAAAAGCCCAACGATTGGTATCATGGTCTGTACCAAGCTATATAGACTGTGTACTCCTCCATATCACTTCAGTTAGGAAATTCTTTGCATAAAAGTTTCAAGACAATGATCCAATACTTAGAAAGTTTTTACTCTGGAACCCATATAGAAGCCCACACGTATTGTACCACCTTGTATGGACTGTATAGTTGGCCTGCAACTTAATTAGGCCTAACTATGGGATTTCATGACTAAGGCTACCACACGAACCACCATACGGTCCATGAAGTATCACATGGCCCGTGTGGGGTCCAGTGTTGCGTGCCTTAGTACAAAACTCCACTTTATGGCCCATACACTCTATCTTAGGCCATGGGCCACTCTTAGGAGGCTCCCATAGTCCATATAACCACAAATGGATCGTGAGGGATTCCATGGAGCGTCCCTTTTATCCAACATATTTTCAAAACCAAATTTGCATGTTCTATTGAGGTGGCACAAAGTCCGAGTCCTTACAATTGTATTCTTCCTATGCTCTACCTAATCACTATTGATTGGTGCATTGGCACCCTTTCGTTCGCTATTACTCTGTGTTCGTAGGCCAAAGGCCATATTCATAGTGAGTAAGTGGTACCAGATACTTACCTTCTCTAATTCAGCTCCTTTTTACTCAAATTAAGCTCAAATCTCGATTCTTCTCAGCAAAAATATATTTTAATCATATGTACATGAATATACATCATTCAAATCATAATTAGCCTCAAGTTATGAAATTTACAACACTAAAAAAATGATAAAAGGAGTATGAAATAAGTGTAAGTTATGCACTCATTAGTGCTCCTATGCTAGTGGCTGACCCCGTATAAGAATGCACAATTTATTTCTAAGATCTCTGATTGTAAAAGAGTTTCATACTGCTATGCTTACTCGGGAGATGAGCATTTCCAAACTTCTGACTTATGGTGAATAGATTGAAGAGGATAAACTGAAAGATAGGATGAAGGATGTTTCAAGGGCCTATTATCATGGTAGGTTCACAAACTCTAGGAGTGGTAGTGGAAATGGTCGCTTCTAACAGGGCTAAGGTTCGAATACAAAGGTTGTAAATGCTAGGATGCTTCCTTCCAAGGCACAAATTGGAGGTGTGCCAATGCATCCTCGGTGTGACAAGTGTGGAAGAAATCACCCGAGTGTATGCTTGAAACCCTTGGTTGCTTGCTCTGGATGTGGTGATATGGGTTTAAACGCTACTACCTATCCTAAAGCTATTAAGAAAGGTCAGGTCAAGTGCCTCAAGGTGATCAAGTCCAATCGAGAGTGTCATAAGGTGGTGCTCCAAATATAATAGGTTATATGCCTTGTGTGCTCGATAGGAGATGGAAGAAGCCCAGGTGTGATGATTGGTATATTAAAAGTATTTGACTTTGACTCTTATTTTTTGCTTGATCTGGGTGCAAATTTATCTTTTATGATTCCTTTTTTGCTGTTATGATTGTTTTGAGTCCTAGAATCTTGAAAAACCTTTCGCATTCTATACTCCCATGGGTGAGTCTATTATTGCCCAAAGGGTCTATAAGGGTTGGCCTACTTCGGTCATGAAGAAGGTCTTTTCTTGTGATGTTGTAGAACTTGTGATGTTTGATTTTAACATTATTCTTGGGATGAATTTGTTACATACTTCTTATGCCTCTATTGATTTTAGAACCCAAAATGTTAAGTTTTAGTTTTCAAATGAGCCTATTATTGAATGGGAGGGTAGTGACACTACTTTTAAAGGATGATTTATTTCTTATCTCAAAGGCCAAGAAAAGATTTCAAAGCAGTGCATCTATCTTAATGTGAGGGTTAGAGATGTGGACTCTGAGTTATCTACTGTTGAGTCATTTCTGGTGGTTAACACATTTTTGAATATCTTCCCAAAAGATTTACACAAAATTTCTCATGAAAGGCAAGTGGACTTTGGCATAGATCTTTTTGTTGATATACATCCTTATTTCATGACATTGGTTGAATGAAAAGAGTCAAAGGATCACTTGAAATATTTATTGGAGAAGGGCTTTATTCAACCAAGTATATTGCCTTGAGGGTGCTCCTATGTTATTTGTGAGAAAGAAGGATGGATTACTTCGGATGTGTATTGACTATCATCACTTGAATAAAGTGATTATCAAGAATAAATATCCATTTCAAAGGATCGAACACTTGTTTGACCAACTTCAAGGAGCGACTCATTTCTCAAAAATTGACCTTTTTTCAAGTTATCATCAGTTAAGGATCAGGGGGTGTGACACTCTCAAGACGACTATTCAAATAAGATACAAGCATTTTAAGTTTGTGGTAATGTCTTTTGTCTTGACTAATGCTCCAGTGGTATTTATGGATCTTATGAATTGAGTGTTCAACCCATTCCTTGATAGATTTGTGGTTTTCTTCATTGCTGATATACTAATTTAGTCCCGAAGTTAGGGGAGCATACGAATCACTTGAGGTTGGATCTTTATACTTTTAGGGAGAAGCAATTGTTTTCCAAGTTTAGTAATGTGAGTTTTGGTTGGGTGAAGTAGCTTTTCTTAGCCATGTGGAATCTGGTTATAACATTAAAGTTGATTTGAAGAAGACTAAGTCCATGAAGAATTAGCGTAGACCATTGACTCCTTTTAATATCGAGAGTTTTCTTGGGTTAGCTATTATTATTGGGGATTTATTGACAGTTTCTTATCCATTGCATCCCCATTGACTAAGTAAACGCAATAGAAGGCCAAGTTTATGGTTGAATGATTAAGAAGTGTTTTAAGACTTTGAAGGATCGACTAACATTGGCTCCTGCTTTGACTTTACTTTACCGAATGGGTTAGATTGGTTTGTGATGTATTGTGATGCTTCTCGAATTGTTTTGGATTGTGGCCTTATGCAACATGGTAAGGTGATAGCTTATGCATCTAGAAATTGAAGGTTCATGAACAAAATTACTCGACTCATGATCAAGTATTGGCGGCTGTGGTGTTTGCTATGAATATTTGGAGACATTATTAATATGAGGTTAATGTTGATGTTTTCACCAATCAAAAGAGTTTGCAATATCTATTCACCTAAAGACATCTTAGCTTGAGGTAAAGAAGATGGTTGGAACTTCTTAAAGACTATGACATGAGCATTAAGTGTCTTCCTTACAAGGAAAATGTTATAGCCGATACTCTTAGTAGGCTATCTATGGGCAGTGTGGCCCATGTTTATGAGGGAAAGAGAGAGTTGGTAAAAGATGTTCATCGCTTGGCTAGATTAAGTGTTTGATTGGCTGACTCTAATAATGGTTGCATTCATGTTCAGGATGGAGCTGACTCTTCTGTGGTTGTTGATTTCAAGGCAAAGAAGGACTTGGACCCATCTTTAGTTAAGTTGAAGAAGTTAATTGCCGAAAAGAAGATTGAGGTTTTCTTCCAAGGGGGATATAGGATACTTGAAGAAAGGGTTGCCAAGGCAAAGCATATCGTTTTGTGCCAAAATAGTGAAGAAATCGAGAGGGTTAACATGGGGTTCTTGAGTTATTTAGTGTTTTTAGTGATTTCTACCTTTAAGGTTTGCCCCCATGCCTAAAAATGTGTTCTTTATAGTTTGTAATAATTTCCCACTACTATTAGCTATGTTTGGAGCTATATTTGGATGATAGGAATTTATTGTTCTTGCTAGTTTTTCTAGCTTTACAACTAGTTTTCCAAGGTAATAATCCTAGAGCTCTTTTAAGATCATTTTTACAAAGTTCTACAGACATTTGATCAAGTTAAGGCTAGTTAGAAAATCTGTTGATTTATACTCAATTATAAAAAATTTATAGGTGAGTGTAGAATATATATATATATATATATATATATATATATATATGTGTGTATATATATATATATATATATATATATCCAAAAGAAAGCGGGCCGACAAGGTCACCGCTGCGGTCCTGCCGCCTA
>JAOTQR010037541.1:0-15628 GCA_025774065.1 Solanum ossicruentum | reverse complement strand
AAAAGACAAGTATAAAAACTTCATGTAAGGTTATTAATAACACTCCTAATAACTATTATCTTCTTTTTTCTTTTTCACAAAATCAAAGATTAACTACAATGAAATATAAAATTTGTTTCTATTCTCACAATCAAATAAAAAGAAAGTTGAGCTTTCTAGTTCTAGACATCAACTTGTTTGTTTTGTATTTTGCACCTTAGGTTATTAACTTTTTGCATATTGATTCATGGACAAAACTTCTTTTAGTTTTACTTTTTATACTAATAGTTTTCACCTAATATAAATAATTCAATATTATTAAAATACTATGAGATACAAATCAATTATATCATCTTAGATTTTAATTAAAAAATCTGAATTTCTTAATCAATTTAGTAGTTGATTATATGTCATGTAAAGCTTTATAAATTGTCTGTTTGTAAAATTTCACTTTGTACTTTTCTAACTCAAACAAATGATTTTTCTTTGTATGCACCTATTAGTTTCACAACCAACAATGAAAAAAAGTCAATACAATATATATTTTTTTAATTAAAAAATATTATTATTGAATATTGATTTTTAAGTCTATTGATCGAGGTAATTTGCAAGTGGAGAACATCTATCTTCTTGAGAAAATTACTTACTACCAAATTTATTTAACTTTTCTACCTTAAATTAATCTCATAAACTCATAATTATTATTTCATATTATCACTTCTATTTTTAATTTTTTGTTTCATTATAATTTTTTGTTTTGACAACCTACTTCATCTTTCATCTTTAAAAAGGTCAAGTAAAGATGAATAAATTGTCTCTCAAAAGAAAAGCATATATAGAAACTATATCAAGAAAATACTTAAGTTTAAAAACATTGTGCCAAAAAGATTGTAACTAAATGCCTTTACAATATTTCAAAATTTTATATAATTGGCTATAATAAGAATGATGGATAGAGTTATTAGAAAATAATACATTAATATTTTTTCTTTTTATTAAACTTTTTTAAATTATGAAATAAGAAAAATTATAAAAGATGGAGGATTCTTATCAAAATGGGTAATAAAACACCACTTTTTGTACTTACAAAATGATTTGGTCTAATCTTTTTGCATCATATTAATTAAAATACATTTTTATACTAACTAACATGTTTTAACTATGAGATGTTATGCTTTCAATGATCAAATTTATTCCCTCGTTAATGTTATATTAAAATTTTTCTTTGACAATCGAAAAAAATTTGATCACGATAAATATATTTATAACGACCGAAAAAATTTTGTCACTATAAGTATATTTATAATAACCGAAAAAAATTTAGTCCCTATAAGTATATTTATAACTACTGAAAAAAATTTGGTCACTATAAGTATATTTATAACGACCGAAAAAATATTTGGTCACTATAAGTGTATTTATAAAGATCGAATTCATTTATTTTCATTAAAAAATGGTCTTTAAAAGTCTTTTTTCTTATAGTGATCGATGATGTGAATGTGGATACTTTGAGGTAGGTTTGGGGACTCTCGGGTTCCTATTCGTCATGTCACTCCTAGACCTTAGGTCTGGGTCATGACAGAGGCTAGATTTCATACATTCTAGATATTCCTTTTCCAACATCCTTATGGAGTTCAATATGATTCAGCACATCGCCATGGGTTATCTTTTGGAGGCCACAACTTCCTTGGTTCTGGATGGGCACACATTTCAAAGTGTGGTGGATGACACATTCATAATAAAGCACATTAGATATAATAGATATGGTAGCAGAAAAAGCTTCCATCAGCATGCCAATTCGATGGGCCCCCACCTTGAGATAGAGAGTTCCAAAGGCAGGGCCATCAAGATTGAGCATTCCATGCAACCATCCCAACATTTGATAGTATTCACAGATCTAAATCTACTTAACAAGCTGAGATAGCTCTTATAGTGCTCCCAGGGGTGGTGGTATTTTAGGAAACTCGTCTCATACACAGGAGCTTAGTGCTTGTTATGGTTGTGATAAGATTGCGCTTATAGCAAGGCACTATCCTTATCATGCATCATTCACCCAGCCTTGAGGATCTCAGCCAGCCCATCCAGCTCCAACACCAGCACCAAGAAACACCTCTTAGGGCATGAGGGGTTGTACTATAAGAGGTTGTGGTACAACAAGAGATGGAGCCTGTAGAGGTCCATAGGCTAGTGGTAGGCATAGAGTCTACAATGTTGTCCCAGATAAAGCCAAGGTGAAACACCTCTCATATGCTTAGGAATGCCCTATAATTTCAATTTCCATATATCTCAAAATCTGTGCATGATTTCAAAAATCTGACTTCATATTCTCGATCAGGGGAAAAATAGAGTGGGAAATGGATATAACCGGGATTTTAGAAGACCCATAGCGAAAAATAATTTTCAGTAATTTTTCCTTATCTAGTGTTTGTTTGTGCCCAGGCTACGAAAGTGTAATGGGACTTCCGCGACTAGTTCACATCACGCTTGGGGTGCAGACTAATGTAACATTTTCCATCATTTTCTTGTTTCGTCCAAGGGCATTGGCGTCATAGCCCCATGTCCACTCAAATGTGAAACCACCCATACTTAGCCATTTTTCGAATGTATAGCTAACAAAACCCACTCTAAAACCTCTCTAAGACCTTATCAATTCTCTCATTTAAATCTAAGGATTTCAAGTTCAATTTTGGAACTCAAGGACTCATTTCAATCTCTTAGTCTACTTCATGTTTTTAAGGAATTCAAGGTTTAAGGTATGTGGGTTTTCATCCATGGGTCCTTTCACCCATGTTGCCCAACCTCATGATTTCAAGTTGTATTACCTATGGGTATCTCTTATTATGAATTATGAGCATGAAATATGTCAGAGTTTTATCAAGTATTGATTGATCATGCATGAATGTCTATTTCAAGCTTACTCCATGAATTGATTTTGTCTATTGAGATTATGCATGTTTTGAGCTATGAACTATTATGAGCTTTTGTCATGGATTTCAAGGCACCCTACATGAGGGTTTTACTACCATGTTGGTGGGTTGATTTGCACTGAGTTTACTCATCTAGTTTTACTCTTGAATTGCATGATTTTGAACAAGTATCATGAACCCACCATGTGATTGATAAAATGGCATGACAAGAATTCTCAAGTTATTGATGATCTATTATATGGTTTACAAGTCAAGTGAATTTATTATGATTAAGGGCTTTCAAGCATGTATTGAATTCATGATAAGTATCCGATCTTACAAGTATCTAGTTAAGCCCTATTTAAAGTTTTTTACCTCTTGTGAGCCATTCATGTTAAAGTAAGGGTTCATGTATGATTATGATCTACTCTCATGTTCAAGTTAGGCTCACAAGTAGATGTTTATGGGCTACTCAAGTCATGTTCTTACAAGCTATTCATGGTATGATTGAAGTATGATTATTTCAAGTATTCTTGAGATTGGACTTAGCACCGATTGAGGCTTAAGATGGGGGCTCGACTCAAGGGGTCCTTATACAAAATCCTTAGTCTTTAAACTATGTTCCACTATAGTATTATGATTCTTACCCTTGCTATACTAGTGGATCCATCTAGTTCACTTTATTATTATATCCTTTTCGAAATGGGTCATGTTCCTGTAAGGAGGGTTGCTTCATATGAAATGAGTCATGTACCCATAAGGTGAAGTATGATTTACCTTGGCAAGTAGATGACCTCTTTACGGATGAGGGGTATTCATCAGGATTCCAAGTTGTAGCTCGCTTGGTCTTACTCGTGTCGGTTAAAGTCTCTTACCACATATGTATTGTATATTATGCAATTTGAATGATTTACAAGCATGTTTTCCTACAACATTGATCATGCATGCCTTATTGAGAATATATATCCATTGCTTATGTTATGAACTTTGAATATAATGGCCTATGTCATTGTTGCATTGTACCCCGCATACTAAGTACATTCAAACGTACTAATGCATACTCTATGCCTACATGCTATTACCATGCAGGGACTGGAGCTCCTTTTGATTATCCTCGATGTGTCCAGTTCAGTAATTCAGATAAAAGCATTAGTGAGTCCTCAAGTTCGAGGACAATATCTAAGTTACTCTTGCTATATTGAGACTTCTGTATGTTTAACATTTGTTATTTTGAGGGTGAGCCTGGAAAAGATGTTGTTGGATACTATATTTTGTTTATGGTATGAGCTTGAGTCATTTAGGCTTTTATTGAATATCAATGGCTTCCCTTAGTCCCACTTCTCTTTTTATTATATCTTACTGATGTTTATTTTGCTTCTGTGACCGAGAATGTGTGAATAATATGCTAAAAGACTTGTTTGGGGTCCCCTCGGGTTCCCCTTTCGTCATGTCATATCTAGACCCTAGGCTTAGATTGTGACAAGCTTGGTATTAGAGTACTAGGTTGTTAATGATTCTAAAAAATCTAACACATCACATGGATTTGAGTCTTATTCATTGTTGTGAAACGCGCCACAACTATGAATGGGAGGCTATGAGGTATTTCAAGAAATTTTCAGTTCTTCATGGTGTATATCGTGTTTTAGGTGTAAATATAAGTATTATTCTAACGAATCGTCTTTTTTCTTCTAGATCATATTGATAACATGGTGAAGGCTAAGAAGAGCCCGTACTCCCGAGGAGCAACTGGCCCCTCCCGCTCCTCAAGATGGGCGGGTAGCCTAAGAAGAGTTCCGAGATGCCATCACAATGTTGGCCTATGCTATGACCAACTAAGTGAACCAAGGGATCCAAGCCACTCATGCTCCTACTCTGGACGTGAGGATAAGGGATTTCATAAGAATGAATCAATTGGAGTTTCATGGGTCCATAGCAGAAGAGGATCCCCAAAATTTCATCGATGAGGTGTATAAGGTGCTATCTATTATGGGGGTCAATTCAAAGGGGGAAGTGGAGTTAGCAGCCTACCAACTCAAAGGTGTGGTCCAAATTTTGTTTACTCATGTATGAAGAGGAGAGATGATAATGCTATTCCTTGGGAGGAGTTCAAAACTGCATCCCTCAACCGATTCTTTCCTATTGAGTTAAGAGAGCCTAAGATGATGGAGTTTATGAACCTCAAGCAAGGTTCCATAAGTGTGAGGGAGTATGCCCTCAAGTTCAACAAGCTTTCCAAATATGCTCCACATTTGGTGGCCGACCTAGAGCTAGAATGAACAGTTTTCTGTCGGGAGTTTCTGACTTGGTTAATGAAGAATGTCATACCTCCATGCTAGTGAGTGATATAGATTTGTCTCTGCTCCTGACTTATGCCGAAAAACTAGAGGGGGAAAAGCTTAGTAAGAGAAGAAATGGTGTGTCCTAGAGGGCTCGATTTAAAGATGGTTTCCAAGGTTCTATTGGTGGTCGATTTCCTTAAGGCCACAAGTGCCAAAGCCAAGGGTCCTCCAATGCTCCTAACAACAGATTTGCTAATGATAACCAAACATTTCAAGGCAGCAATGGTGAGATGGAAAATCCTAAGTGCCAAAACTATGGGAAAAACCATGGTAGCTCCATGTTTGAAGAATTCTAATGCTTGCTTTGGTTGTGGTGAAATGGGTCAAAAGGTCGTTGATTGTCACAATGGACGCCAACAAGGGGGTTCTCCAAGGCAAAATAAGTTCTATGATCTCCAAGGAAGGCAAGGAGTGGAGGAGGTGCCCAGTGTTGTTACCGATATGTTAAAGATTTTTTATTATTATGTGTATGCTTTGATAGATCTTGGTGCCACTCTTTCTTTCATTGCTCCTTTTGTTGCCAAAAAGCTTCATGTGAGTCTCGAATTATTTTGTGAACCTTGTAAAATGTCTACCACTGTTGGTGAGTCCATTATTACTAAAAGAGTCTATAGGAATTATCCTATCTTCAAATTGCATAAAGTCTTGTCTTGTGATTCTGTTAAACCAGATATGGTTGATTTTGATATCATTCTTAGGATGGATTGGCTACATGCATATTATGTTTTCATTGATTATAGAACCTGTAAGGTTAAATTTCCATTCCTTAATAAGTCCATCATTGAGTGGAAAAGTCGTAATGTGGTGGTCAAGGGTAGATTCATTTCTTGTCTTAAAGCCCAAAGGTCGATTTCCAAGGATTGCCTTTAACATCATGTGAGGGTTAGGGATGTTGAGTCTAAAGTTCTTCCTATTGAGTTGGTTTTGGTGGTCAATGAGTTTCTTAATGTCTTTCCCCGATGAGCTTCTAAGTGTTCCTCCCAAAAGGAAAATAGACTTTGGTATAGACCTTCTTCCCGATACACAACCTATTTCCGCCCCCCTACCGTATGACCCTGACGAAGTTGAAGAAGTTGCAGGATCAATTGAAGGATTTGTTGGAGGGTTTCATAAGGCCTAGCAAGTCACCTTAGGGTGCACCAGTGTTGTTTGTAAAGAAAAAAGATGGTTTCCTTAGAATGTGCATTGATTATAGACAACTTAATAGAGCTACTACAAAAAACAAGTACCCTCTACTAAGGATTGCTGACGTTTTTGATCAAATTCAAGAGGCTGGTCACTTATTTAAGATTGATCTTCGGTCCGGCTACCACCAAGTGAAGGTGAGGGAGTGTGATATTCCAAAGATGGCTTTTTAGACTAGATATAAGCTCTTTGAATTTGTGGTAATGTATTTTGGGTTGACTAATGCACCGACTGTATTTATGGATCTCATGAATAGGGTATTTAAACCCTACCTTGATATGTTTTTGGTGATCTTTTTGATGATATATTGATTTATTCCCGAAGTGAGGAAGAACATGTGAATCACTTGAGGTGTTGTTGCAAATCCTGAGGGATGGGAGGTTGTTTGCTAAATATGAAAAGTGTGAATTTTGGTTGAAAGGGGTTGCTTTTCTAGGACTTATGGTGTCGGGTAATGGCATTAAGGTGGATCCTAAGAAGACGTAGGTGATAAGAAATTTTCCTAGACCCTTGACTTCATCAGATATTAGTAGTTTCTTAGGTTTGGCAGGTTGCTACTGGAGGTTTGTGAATAGGTTTTCTTCTATTAGTTCTCCTATGACTAAGTTGACCTAAAAGAAGTCAAAATTTTTTTGGATCGATGAATGTGGAAAGAAATTTCAAACCTTGAAAGATAAGCTTATCTCCACTCCTATCTTGGCTCTATAGGAAGGGTTGGAAGGGTTTGTAGTTTATTATGATGCCTCAAGAATTGGTTTCGGGTGTGTTTTGATGCAAAATGAAAAGGTGATAACATATTCCTTTAAGCAACTTAAGGTGAATGAGCGAATTTATCCCACTCATGATCTTGAATTAGCGACCATGGTGTTTGCTTTTAAAATTTGGCGTCACTATTTGTATGGGGTTCATGCTGATGTTTTTACCAACCAAAAGAGTCTCCAATATGTGTTCACATAAAAAGATCTTAACTTGATACAAAGAAGGTGGTTAGAGCTCCTTAAAGATTATGATATGAGTGTGAATTATCATCCCGACAAAGCTAATATTATGGCCGATGCTCTAAGTAGAGTGTCCATGGGTAGCCTAGCTCATAGTGATGTTGGTGGCAAAGAGGTGACTAGAGAAGTTCATGGGTTAGGTTGGATGAAGTTGAAAATGGTGGTGTAGTGGTTATTGATGGTTCTAAATCTTCTTTGATTGAGGAAGTCAAGTCAAAAATCGACCTTGACCCCGCCATGTCAGAGTTGAAGGCCTAGGTGAAGGATGGTAAAGTGGAGGTTTTCTCCCAAGGGGGAGATGGTTCCCTTAGGTACCAAGGTAGGTTGTGTGTTCCTAATGTTGATGAATTGAGAGAGTTTATTTTGAAGAAGGCCCATAATTCATCCTATTCTATTCATCCCGGTTCCATAAAGATGTATAGTGACTTTAGAGAGGTGTATTGGTGGAGTGGTATAAAGAGTGATATTTCCAAGTTCGTATCTGGTTTTCATAATTGTCAACATGTGAAAGCCGAACATCAAAGACCAGGTGTCCTAGCCCAAGACATAGAAATTCCTACTTGGAAGTGGGAAAAGATCAACATGGATTTTGTGGTTAGATTGTCTAAGACTAGGAGACACTTTGATTCTATTTGGGTTGTTGTGGATAGAATGACAAAGTTGACTCACTTTCTACCAATTAAAACCACTTATGGTGCCAAAAATTATGCTAAGTTGTATATCCATGGGTTGGTTAGATTGCATAGGGTGCCCTTGTCTACCATTTCGGATCGTAATGCTTAATTCATTTCTTATTTTTTGAGGTCCTTCCAAAGAGGTCTTGGTATCAAGGTAAAGCTTAGCATAACTTTTCACCCTCAAACAGATGGCCAAGATGAAAAGACTATCCAAACTCTTGAGGATATTCTTAGAGCTTGTGTTTTTGAAGTTTAAGGATAGTTATGATGAATATCTTCCACTTATTGAGTTTGCTTAAAATAATAGCTACCACTCGAGCATTGCTATAGTTCCTTTTGAAGCTTTACATGGTAGGCATTGTAGATCCCCAATTGGGTGGTTTGATGTGGGGGAAATGTCTTTGTTATGCCCGGATTCGGTTATGGAAGCCTTGGAGAAGGTGAGAAGATAGTGGAAAGTAGACAAAAGTCATACTCCGATATGAGGAGAAGTGATCTTGAGTTTAAGGTTGGTGATTGGGTTTACATGAAAGTCTCACCCATGAAGGGTGTGGTCTAGTTTGGTAAGAAAGGGAAAATGAGCCAAGGTTTTTGGGTTCTTATAGTGTTTTGAGGAGAGGTTGTAAGGTTGCATATGAGTTGGAGTTGACTATGGAGATAAATATGGTTCATCTGGTCTTCCATGTGCCCATATTGAGGAAGTGTGTGTGACCCAAGTGCTATAGTGCCTTTAGAGGTTATGCATGTTGTGGAAGATAATTTGACTTATGAGGAAGTTCTGGTGGAGATTTTGGATAGACAAGTGAAGAGGCTGAGAAACAAGGATGTAGCATCCGTCAATGTCTTTTGGAGGAATCAACAAGTTGGAAGTGCCACATGGAAAGCCGAGGCGACATGAAAAAGTAATACCCATATCTCTTCCACTTTACTCAAGTCAAAGATAATTACTTAATTCTCGTCTATGATTTCAAGCTTAAATTTCAGCACTCATGTCATTTTGCATGAATTTATGTTTATGGTAACAAGTTTATGGTGATTTTTGACATTCATGTTGAGATTTTGGAACAATGATGTTTAAGTGCATTTGTTGCATTCATGTCAGGCTGAAATCTTCATAATCACTTCTCTTACGCATGTTTCTTTGACATTTGGGGTTGAATTTTCCCAAGGAGAAAATATTGAAACATCCCTCATATGCTTCGAAATGCCCTATAATCGTAATTTTCATATATCTCAAAATCCGTGCGTGATTCGAAAATTCTACTTCATATTCTCGATTTGGGGAAAACATTGAGTGGGAAATTGGTATAACTCGGATTTAGAAAACCCGTAGCAAAATATAATTTTTGTTGATTTTTTCTTATCCAGTGTCTATCCGCGACCAGGCCAAGGTGCGGACTAGTGAATGGGACTTACGAGTCTGGTCTGCGTCATGCCTAGGAAGTGGACCAGTGTAACATTTTCCTTGGTTTTCTTATTTTGCCCAAGGGCATTGGGGTTATATGACATGCCCACTTAAATGTGAAATCACCCATACTTAGCCATTTTTCAACTTTATAGCTCACAAAACTCTCTCTAAAACCTCTCTAAGACTTTATCAATTCTCTTATTCAATTTTGAGGATTTCAAGCTCAATTTTGGAATTTAAGGACTCATTTCAAGCTCAAAGTCTACTTCAAGTTCATTTCAAGGAATTCAAGGTTTAAGGTATGTGGGTCTTCATCCATAGGTCCTTTTACCATGGAGCCCAACCTTCTCTTTTTATGAAAATTGTATGATTTCAAGTTGTATTACCTATGGGTATCTCTTATTATGAATTATGATCATACATTATATTTTGATTTTATCAAGTATTGATTGATCATGCATGAATGTCTGTTTCAAGCTTACTCCATGAATTGATTTTGTCTATTGAGCTTATGCATGTTTTGAACTACGAAACTATGAACTATTATGAGCTTTTGTGATGGATTTCAAGGTACCCTACATGAGAGTTTTACTACCATATTGGTGGGTTGATTTGCATTGAGTTTACTCATCTTGTTTTACTCTTGAATTGCAGGATTTTGAATATGTAGAATGAACCCACCATGTGTTTGATAAAATGACATGACAAGAATTCTCAAGTTATTGATGATCTATTACATGGTTTGCAAGCCAAGTGACTTCATGATAATTAAGGGCTTTCAAGCATGTATTGATTTCATGAAACGTATCTATGATCTTACAAGCATCAAGTTAAGTCCTATTTCAAGATTTTTACCTCATGTGAGCCATTTATGTTAAAGCAAGGGTTTATGTATGTTTATGATCTACTCTCATGTTCAATTTAGGCTCACTACAGGTCAAACATGCTTATGTTCTACTCAAGTCATGTTCTTTCAAGCTATTCATGTTATGATTGAAGTATGATTATTTCAAGTATTCCATGGAATTTGACTTATCACCGATTGAGGCTTACGATGGGGGCTCGACTTAAAGGGTCCTTATATAAAGTCTTTATCTCTAAACTATATGCCAGCACAAGATTATGATTATTACCCTTGCTATACTAGTGGACCAACATAATGCAATTTTTCATGAAATCCTTTCCGAAATAGGTCATGTTCCCGTAAGGAGGGTTGCTTCATACGAAATGGGTCATGTTCCCTTAAAGTGAAGTATGGTTTACCTTGGCAAGTAGACCACCTCTTTACACATGAGAGGTATTTATCGAGATTCCAAGTTGTAGCTTACTTGGTCTTACTCATGTTGGTTAAAGTCTCTTCCCACATATGTATGGTATATTATGCAAGTTGAATGATTTACAAGTATGTTTTACTACAAGCATTGATTATGCACGTCATATTGAGATTGTATATCCATTGCTTATGATTATGCACTTTGAATATAATGTCCTATGTCTTTGTTGCATTGCACTCCACATTCTTAGTACATTCAAACGTACTAACACATACTCTATTCCTACATGATACTATTATCATGACCCAAGCCTAGGGCCTAGAAGTGACACAACGAATGGGGAACCCGAAAGGGGCCCCAAACAACCTTCTTAACAAATCATTAATATCGTTGGTTGCAGAAACATTTGAACAATGGCAAGAGCATAATACAAGGATAAGGGAGTAAGGGAAGTCTTTGATATCATAAAACATCAAAAGATTCAATATGGTAGCACGGGCCTACCACCACCTGAGCAAGGCGATTGAGGTATAACTCCCCTCCCCCCAACATAGTTGCACGGGCCTACCATCCCCCGAGCTAGGTGATTGAGGTATAAGCTCCCTATAATGATTGCACAGGCCTACCACCCGCCGAGCTTGGCGTTTGATGTATATTCCCTATAATTTTGTAGTTCGAGCCTACCACCTCCCGAATGAGGATTGGCCAACTTTCAACACTTTAGATATATTTCTATAGATCAACATATTAATACATTACTTTCATCATCATAAAGTCACTTGACTCATATGCCATGCCTTAGGCCTTCAACAACTCAAGAAATATTAACCGGACATTTTATCAAACACTTGGCAGGTGTGTAATGCTAGTATGAAACCATGCAATTCAATAATGAAATCATGCAAGAAAGTTTGAGGTAAATCAACCCACCAACACTTTGCAATACCCTCATGCAATATACGTTAAAATCCTTCATCAAATCTCAAATTAAATCATGGATTCATAGCCCAAAACATGCTTAAACAGTCATACTTTAATGAAACTCCAACATAGTTCGTAGTCAAGTTCATAATAAGTAAGACCCATAAGTAAATCAACTTAGGACATACAATTTACGTAAAAAGGAAGGTTGGGCACCATGGGTGAAAACACCTAATGCTTGAAACCCATATACCTCAACTTTGGAGAATTCCTTAATGAGGATTTGATTGAGAACTTAAAGCTTGAGTGAATTCCTTAAGATCAGGAATGAGTTTGGGACTCTTGATTTTGAGTGAAATATTTGTCTAAGTGCTTGAGAAGGTTTTGGGGAATGTCTTGAATGATATGGGGTTGAAAAAAGACTAAGTATAGATGTTTTTACATATGGGAAGGCGTAGTCCCAAGACCCAAAGGCCTTGGACCAGACAGGTAAAACTGGCAACAAAATAATATAGGTCTGCGTCTGGTCCACGACGTGGACCCAATGCATAGGACATACTTAGATTGGTCTACGACAACTGCGAATCGCGGTACCAAGACATATCGTCACTGGAATTTCAAAATTTGCAAAATTCATTTTTCGCTATGGGTCCTCTAAATTTTGGGTTATACCCATTTTCCACTAACGTTTTCCCCCTAAACAAGTATATGAAGTCGGATTTTCAAAAATTACGATTATAGTCATTTTCGAGGCACGTTTTTGGGCACTTTTGGGAACATTTCAATATCTCCCCCTTGGGAACATTCGTTCTCGAATGTCAAAGAAACATATATAAAAGAAGTAAACAAGGTAGTTTTAGCCCACACAAGAATGCCACAATGCACTTAATAATCATTTCAAAAATCTCAACATAAGTGTTAAAATCACCATGAACTTGTCAATATAAACATAAATGCATGCAAATGACATAAGGGATGATACATGATTCATGAGAACACATAGGAGAATTAGATTTAGTACCTTAGGCTTGAGTAGAATGGAAGAGATAGGGATATCTCTTTTGCATGTCCGCTTCTGCTTTCCATGTGCCAC
This sequence comes from Solanum ossicruentum, assembly GCA_025774065.1. Classification (NCBI taxonomy): domain Eukaryota; kingdom Viridiplantae; phylum Streptophyta; class Magnoliopsida; order Solanales; family Solanaceae; genus Solanum; species Solanum ossicruentum. The sequence continues at coordinate 2,848 of JAOTQR010037541.1, read as the reverse complement.
TTTCAATTTATTGATTTCTCCAAAGAACCTTGACGGAAGCAACATCCTTGTTCCTCAACCTCTTCACTTGTCTATCCAAAATTTCTACCAGAACCTCTTCATAAGACAAATTATTTTCAACAACACCCACAATATCAGAAGGCACAATAGCAGTAGGGTCACCCATACACTAACTCAACATAGACACATGGAAGACAGGATGGACCAAGTCCATTTCACTAGGCAATTCCAACTCATAGGCCACCTTACCAATCTTCCTCAAATCCCTATAAGGACCCACAAATCTTGGAGCCAATTTACCCTTCTTACTAAAATGAACCACACCCTTCATAGGTGAAAACTTCAAATAAATCCAATCACCAACTTTAAGTTCAAGATCCCTCCTCCTAACATCTGCATAGGACTTCTGATAACTTTTGGCTATTTTCAACCTTTGCCTAATCAACCTTACCTTCTCCATAGCCTACATGACCAGATCCGGACTCAACAAAGCCATTTCCCCCATCTCAAACCATCCAACCAAGGACCTATAATGTCTACCATAAAAAGCCTCAAAAGAAGACTTACTAATGCTGGAATGATAGCTACTATGGCAAGTAAACTCAACCAATAGAAGATTATCATCCCAACTACCCTTAAACTCCAAACCACAAGCTCTAAGCATATCCTCAAGAGTCTAGATAGTTCTTTCGGCTTGGCCATCTATTTGAGGGTGAAAGGTCGTACTAAGCTCAACCTTGGTACCAAGACCTCTTTGGAAGGACCTCCAAAAGTGAGAAGTCAATTGAGCACCATGATCCAATATGAAAGACAAGGATACTCCATGGAATCTAACTAATTCATGAATGTACAACTTAGCATAATCTTTGGTAGCATATGTAGTCTTAATCGACAGGAAATGAGCCGACTTTGTCATTCAATCAACCATAACCCAAATTGAATCAAAACCCTTTCTAGTCTTAGGCAATCCAACCACAAAATCCATGTTAATTTCCTCCCACTTCCATTTAGGAATCTCTATATCTTGGGTTAGGCCATTTGGCCTTTGATACTCGGCTTTGACTTGTTGGCTATTATGGCAACTAGACACAAACTTAGCAATATCCCTCTTTATACAACCCCATCAATACACTTCCCTCAAATCTCTATACATCCTTGTAGAACCGAGGTGAATAGAGTAGGAAGAATTATGAGCCTCATCAAGAATCCTCTTTCTGAAGTCATCCGCAAAAGGCAGACACAACCTACCTTGGTATCTAAGGGAACCATCGCCCCCTTGGGAGAAAACCTCCACCTTGCCATCCCTTACCAAGGCCTTTAATTCTAACAAGGAGGGGTTAAGATTTTTCTTTGCTTTTACCTCATTAAACAAGGAAAATTTTGAACCATCAACAATCACAATATGACCATTATCAATCTCTTCCAACCTAACCCCCAACCTAGCCAACCGATGAACCTCTCTCGCCACCTCATTGCCCCTATCATCAACATGAGCTAGGCTACCCATAGACACCCTACTCAAAGCATTGGCCACAACATTAGCTTTATCGGGGTGATCATGCACACTCATATCATAATCCTTAAGAAGCTCTAACCACCTTCATTGTCTCAGGTTGAGCTCTTTTTGAGTTAACACATATTGGAGACTCTTATGATCATAAAACACATCAACATGCACCCCAAACCAATAATGACGCCAAATTTTTAAAGCAAAAACCATGGCGGCCAATTTAAGATCATGGGTAGGATAATTCTTTTCATGAACTTTGAGTTGCCGAGAGGCATAAGCTATCAACTTACCATTTTGCATCAAAACACAACCCAAACCAATTTGTGAGGCATCACATTACACAACAAACCATTCTAACCCTTCATGTAGAGATAAGATAGGAGCGAAGACAAGCTTATTCTTCAAGGTTTGGAAACTCTTTTCACACTCATTGGTCCGCACAAACTTTTACTTCTATTGGTTCAACGTAGTCATGGGAGAACTAATAGAAGAGAACCCATTCACAAACCTCCGATAATAACCCACTATGCCTAAGAAGCTTCTAATATCCGATGAGTCGAAGATCTTGGCCAATTTCTAATCACTTCCATCTTTTTAGGATCCACCTTAATACCATCCTCCAACACCACATGACCTAGAAAGGAAACCTTTTTCAACAAAAATTCACATTTTTCATACTTAGCATACAACTTCTCTTTCCTCAATTCTTGTAACACAACCCTCAAATAACTGACATGCTCCTCCTCATTATGAGAATAGATTAAAATATCATTAATGAAGACCACCACAAACAAATCAAGATGGGGTTTAAAGACCCTATTCATAAGATCCATGGAGATAATCGGTTTATTGGTCAACCCAAAAGACATAAACACAAATTCATAATGACCATACCTAGTCCGGAAGGTCATCTTGGGAATGTCACGCTCCCTCACTTTCACTTGGTGATACCCGGACAGAAGACCAATCATACAAAAGTGACTGCCCGTTGAAGTTGGTCAAATAGATCATCAATCCTTGCGAGAGGGTACTTATTCTTTATGGTAACCCTATTAAGTTGTCGGTAGTCAATACACATCCGAAGGTAACCATTTTTCTTCTTCAAAAATAACACCAGTGCACCCCAAAGTGATTGGCTAGGCCTAATAAAACCCTTCTCCAAGAAATCCCTCAATTGCTCCTTCAACTCCTTTAACTCTGCTAGGGTCATACAGTAAGGGATAATAGAAATGGGATGAGTATCAGGAAGGGGTTTATGCCAAAATCTATTTCCCTTTCGGGTGGAGCACTGGGAAGATCATTAGGAAAGACATCAAGAAACTCATTTACCACCAGAAC
>JAOTQR010037530.1:0-15631 GCA_025774065.1 Solanum ossicruentum | reverse complement strand
CTTCACAAATGAAAAAAACGCAGATAGTTTAAAGAGCCACTTTGCTTTATTCCATCATACTCCAAGGCCAAAAAATAAGTCAATCTTTGGCTCCATCCGAGATTGATGGAAAGAACTTCACCTGAATGAACAAAGCTAACAAATCAGTTAATAATTATCATCATTACCACCATTGCAATAGCTACCTTTATCGAAGAAAAACCTCATTCAATTAACAAATTAGTTAATAAAATCACATTAGAGAATTTCAAAAAATGGATATAGAATGAAATATGGAGGGAGAGAGAGAGAGAGAGAGTGCATGTGTTGGGTGTGTAGGGAAGATAGAGGAAGAGAGATAACAATAGATTAGTTTTGGCCCATTTTGACAATGTACTTGGATCAATTGTACATGATCGTAGAAGTGGTTCATAGAACCCCAACAACACTTTAGAAAATTTTTGATGTCAAGGGCAGTTCTATGAGTGAGGTTATGGGTCCTAAACATATCTACGACTCGTCATATGATTTCGTGGATTGCATAGTCGAAGACTTTTTCTACTGACAAGTAGGACAATCCATAGATAATTTTACAGATCATACAACGTGTTCGAGGTTTGAGATTCTGAGACCAAGAACTTGGAAAGTTTTTTATAGACAGAAATCTACGGTCCATAGATGAAATCACATACCATAGATGGTCATTGTGGTTCCTGTTTAGCAATTGTTTTTTAGGGTTATTTTAGTCTTTGTCCATTTTTAAAACTCCTATAGTACGCCACTTTGGGTTTTTGAAGTGGGATTTAGAGGTTTCTATTAACCCAATCTGACATTCTCTCAACTCCCACCTCAAATTTGAAATTCTCTCTAGAAGCTTCCTCCAAAGCAAGATCGAAGGTCAAGCTAGGATTCTTCAATTCAAGTTATCAATCTCAGATTTTCTTCATATATTACACTCTAGGTATGTGGGTATTTATTCATGAACTCTTTTCATCCATCAAGCCGAAAGAATTTTTATCTTTCCTCTGAATTTTTAATATAAAAGTTGAGAGTTTTGTATACCTTTGAAATTCATAGATTATGCACTTTATTTCACTATTTAAAATTGAAGTATGCATAAGTTGATATTAATTTCATGATTTCAATGTTTTTCAATCAAGTTCTTTCAATGTCATCTTGGATTCATGAAATTCATTGTGATTTTTTTTCCAGTTATGATTATTTTCAGTTATAATTTCAGTTGATATTGTTCTATATCATAATATATAATTTCAAGTTGATTACTGATGAACCCTGCAAATTGTTCTATTTTTCACTATGAGTTACAATCAAGAATTTAATTATAAGGACTCATGCAAGTTTTATGAAAATAATAAATAATGATTAATGAAGTCTATCAAGAAAAATGAATAATGATGAAAATTTATTCATGAATGCAAGATGTGATAACTACAATCCTCACATTGATTGAATCAAAGTTTTAAAGTTTTACTTATCTACACACAAATTCGAGATGTTGAAATGAAATTATCACATGATCAAATAAAAAAATTTAATGAGCCATTTTAGAATAATGAATTGATGATTTTAGATTGATAGTTAGATATTATCATTCCTCATCATTGACTTATTGATTTTTGATTACTATTTTGATTGGAATTTGACTTGACACTGAGAGAACTTTGAGGTGAGACTCGATCTAAAAGCTCAAAAAGTGACCCAAGAGAGTCCTAATAAAAACCTCTAGTCTCAAACTATGTGCTTATGAGTACCTATTCAGGAGTAGCTAGTAGATCCACATAATAACGTATGATAATTATAATGTTCTCAAGGAGCCTACCTTGGCAAGAAATCTCCTCTTTCTTCGATGTAGGGTTAACATCATGATTTCATCTTTTAGGTCACAAGGTCTCATTGTCGATTATGGTTCATATCCCACATAATGAGTGTGTATTCACTTCATTTTTGATCTTTTAGAGCTTCTATCATGATTAATGAGTTCTATTGACATTATTCATGTTATAAAGAAATTTCTTATTCATGTTCACTTGACTAGGTCAATTGCATAATATGTCATTTTACTCATTGCATCATACACATACTTAGTATTTTTCATGTGCTAATAATCAACATTATATCATAATTTAAGATTTAACGATTGTTGCTCCCCAGCACACACAAGTGTATGTGGTCTAACAAGTAATATAGTGGTCCTGATTAAGGAGCCAGGTTGTTGAACCCAAGGGATTTCTCACGTTTGAAGTGCTTTTAGTACAATATGTGGAGATTTATGTAAAGAAATTAAATGACTAAATTACTTCTAAACTAAATTGATTTTTGTTATTAAGATATTAATAAAATGAGCAATTCCAGGGTTGTAACCTTAATAAATCCGTTTAGTCTCAACATTTGCACCTATATTTGGGCTCCTGACTACTGATTCACGGGGTTTAAATTACCTGAACATGGTTGCACACCTCTGTCGGCCTACCGTTATTGACTACCTAACTACATCATTGAGCGGGATAGACAAACCAATATAAGTGCTTTAGAGTTATCTTCCCGTATTATAAATCGAGCTAGGTGTAAGGGTAGTTGTCACGAGTCTCCCTTAAATGAATCAATATAGTTTTCTAGTCGAACAAGCTCCCTATATAACTGCGTTCTATCTACTCCAATATCTCTGAGTTCAGTAATAATCAAAAGAACCCATTCATAGATGTCAAAAGTCAAGAATTAAACATCGTCTATGGCTACAACCCTAGAATATGGAGACTTAGACATTCATAGTCACTACATATTTCATCAATAACCTAGAAAACATTAACAACCAAGAAATAAAGATCAAACTAACCAAAGCAACCTTAGAAAAAGGTTTCAGTTGTCTCTCCCTCTGTTATTGCCTAAAAACCAATATGAAAACCTAAAGTTTTTGATAAAACATAATTAAAAATCTTGTAACTTGAATTTTCACTTCGCATCCTCAAGTCTGCGATATAGACCTCTTGTTTCACTGGGTTTTCACTTATTTCACTATCTGAACAATTTTTCCCATCTTTTCTACAAGTTCGCGATGTGGACTGTACAAATTTTTCTGCTTTGCGTCTTTTTTTCTTCATTTTCAGCTTCCACAGCTTCATCCCAAATCTATGATGCACACTTTAGTCTTTTTGCTACTTTAATTGATTTTTATCTTCTAAATCTCGGGCTGTGTTCTTCCTTCAAATCCTGATGTGACTCCGGACTTTTTACAATTTGATCAAAACCTACAAAAACACAGCCAAATGGTGCACTTGTCCTCGTGTTAGCAAAATAAGAGAAAACAAACTAAAAACGCCTAGACTCTATGAATTCATCCTCTAACGAGGCTCCATTTATGAATATTTTTGGCTAATTAGGCATATAAATAAGCCTAAGATCAATAATCACTCTCACCCCTCTTGTGGCTAGATAAGTTTGGAGTTTTCCTGACTTGGTGAACCCTCATGTTTTAATGACAAATTATTTGAAGTTTTATGTTTTTTGTTTGATTGTATTTCTTTGAGGTGGGGTGATCTAAGACTTTTCCTATGCTCCAACTTGAAATACTAGATCTATGTTAGACAAAATGATAAGATACATCTTCATTTATTCAAGTGTCGATTTGAATTTTCTTTTATCTAGACTTTCAGGATTTGAGACTTATCTTCTTCATTTGTTTATGCCATTATTAATTCTAGTTACCTTATACATGCAATGAATGCTAAGAGGCTTGGTCGGGTCCCTTAGGATCTTAATTGCCATTTTATTTCCTAGGGCCTACCTTGTGTTGAGACCAAAATTGATATCAGAATACAAAGTCTAAGATATCCTAAGGAGTCTAATATGCCGCGTCGAGTAGAGACTTATTCATGAGTGTAAAACACGCAATATTTATGAATAAGAGGCTACAAGGCATTTAGTAAATGTCTCTTATCCTTTGATATAGTTATACTCTAAGATTTTCCCCCTCTAATGTTTATTCTTTGTGATTTCAAAAATATACCTCTAAGAAGAGCCCAAGATCAAAGAAAACCAAATGCTAATGAGGGACAATCACCTCAAGTTCCTAATAATTCATTGCCCAAATAAGTTATTAATACCTAGTTTAGAGCCACTATTCAAATGCTCGCCAAAATCATGACGGCTCAAATGAATCAAAGAGTGGTAGCTCTTCCTAATATGTGCTCGGAAATACTAAAGGCCTGACTTCACAAGGATGAATATGCCAAAATTTTATGGGTCCAAAGTGGATGAAGGTCCATAAGTGTTTATTGACGAACTCCAAAAGATTGTGGATACCATGAAAATTAAAGATTCTAGTGGAGAAGGCAGACCTGATAGCTTACCAACTGAAAGGTGTTGCAATGACACCGATGGGTATTCAAACTTAAAGGTGGAATTTAGAGCTTCGTATCAACCCAATCTCACATTCTCTCAACTCCCACCTCAAATTTGAAATTCTTTCTAGAAGCTTCCTCCAAAGCAAGATCAAGGTCAAGCTAGGGTTCTTCAATTCAAGAGACTAATATCAGATTTTCTTTATGTATTGCACTCTAGTTATGTGCGCATTCGTTCATGGACTCTTTTCATCCATAAAGCCAAAGAATTTTATCTTTTCTCTGAACTTTTAATATAAAACTTGAGGGTTTTGATGGTCTAACTTTGAAATTCATAAATTATGCTTTATTTCATGATTTTAAGTTGAATTATGCATAAATTGATTTTAATTTTATGATTTCAATATTTTTCAATCTAGTTCTTCTCAATGTCATCTAGCGTTTATGAAATTCGTTACAATTTTTTTTCAAGTACGATTTCAATTGATATTGCTCTATATAATAATATATGATTTCAAGTTGACTATTGATAAACCCATGCAAATTATTCTATTTTTCACTATGGGTTACAATAATGAATTTAACGAGGACTCATGCAAGTTTTATGGAAATAATGAATCTTGATTAATGAAGTCTCTCAAGAAAAATGAAAGATGATGAGAAGTTATTCACGAAATTAAGGTGTGATAAGTACAATCATTACATTGACTGAATCAAAGTATTAAAGTTTCACTTACCTACGCACAAATTTGTGATGTTGAAATGAGATTATCACATTCATCAAATAAAAAATTTATTGAGCTATTTTAGATTAATGAATTGATGATTTTGGATTGACAGTTATATATTATCATTCCTCATGATTGACTTATTGATTTATGATTAGTATTTAGATTGGAATTTGACTTAGTACCGGGAGATATTTGAGGTGAGGCGATCTAAAAGCTTAAAATAGCAATGTAAGAAATCCTAACAAAAATCTCTAGTCTCAAACTATGTGCTCTATGGGTGCCTATCTAGGAGTAGCTAGTAGATCCACGTATAGTATAATAATGATGATATTCTCAAGGAGTCTACCTTGACAAATAATCCCCACTTTCTTCGATGTAGGGTTAATATCAGAATTTCATCTTATAGCTCGCATGGTCTTATTGTTGATAACGACTCATATCTCACATAATGAGTGTGTATTCCATTCATTTATGATCTTTTAGATCTTCTATCATGATTAATGAGTTGCATTGAAGTTGTTCATATTATAAAGGAATTTCTTATTCATGTTTATTTAAGTTGGTCAATTGCATAATGTGTCATTTTACTCATTGCATCACTCACATAATTAGTACGTTTTACGTGCTAAGCAAAATATTTTGTCTAAATTATAAGGGTGATCTAAGACTTGTCCTATGCTCCAACTTGATATACTAGAGCCATATTAGACAAAATGATATGTTGCATCTTCATTTATTCAGGCGTGGACTTGCCTTTCCTATTATCTAGACTTTTATAATCTGAGATGTATCTTCAGCATTTCTTTATGCCATTGTTAATTCGAATTACCTTATACATGCAATAAATGCTAACAGACTTGGTTGAGTCCCTTGGGATCCTAATTTCTATTTCATTCCTAGAGCCTACCTTTAGTCATGACAAACTTGAATTAGACTACAAAGTTTAAAATATCTTAGGAAGTCTAACGTGCTGTGTCGAGTAGAATCTTGTACATGAGTGTAGAGCATACAATATTTATGAATAGCAAGACTACAAGACATCTAGGCAATGTCTTATTTCTTTCATAATCTTATCCTGTGATAGAATTATACTCTAAGATTTTCCTTCTCTAATGTTTATTATTTGCTATTTCAAAAATATATCTCTAAGAAAAACCCAGGCCCAAAGGAAAGAAAATTATAATGAGGGACAATCACCTTATGTCCCTAATAATCCATTCTGCAAACAAGTTAATAATACCTAGTTTAGATCCATTATTCAAATGCTCGCCCAAATCATGACGGCTTAAATGAATCAAGGAGTGGTAGCTCCTCCTAATATAGACTCAGTGGCACCAAGGGCCTGAGATTTCACAAAGATGAATCTACCAAAATTTTATAGGTATAAAATGGATGAAGATCCATAAGAGTGTGTGGATATTATGGGAATGATTCTAGTGGAGAAGGCAGATTGGCTGCTTACCAATGTAAGGGTATTGCAATGATACCAAAGGGTACTCAAACTTCCCCCATACACAACAACAACAACATATCTAGTGGAATCCCACAATTAGGGTCTAGGAAAAATAGAATGTACGCAAACCTTACCATTACCTCAAAAAAGTAGAAACGCTGTTTCCTGGGAACGCTCATCTCGAAACCCATAAGCAGAATAAACAAGATATGCCAACAAGAAAAGAAAGGGAATAGAGAGGGCAACTAAGAATGAAAAGCACATAACAATATGTAAATAAACTAAAATTAACTCACATCTGACAAATCCTAACAAACATGATATAAACACGACTATTCCTATAGACCTACTATACTCTAAGGCCAAACATCTACCTAACCCTACCAATCAATTACCCTGCTACTCTGATTTGCAACCTCCACTCTTTTCTATCTAAGGCCATTTCCTAGGTGAGATCAAGTTTTCTTATATCTTGTCTAATCACCTCCCTCCAATACTTCTTTGGTATGCCTCTACTCCTCTGTGTAGCTCCAAAAACCAACCTCTTGCACCTCCTAACCGGAGCATCGGTACACCTTCTCTGCACATGTCCAAACTATCACAATCTCGCTTCCCTCATCTTATCAGTCACAAAGGCCACTTCTAGCTTCTCCCTAATCTGGTGTGGCCGCACATCTATTTCAACATCCTTATCTCTGTGACTTGCATCTTCTGAACATGTAAAGTTTTTATTGGTCAACACTCCAACCCATACAACAGAGATGGTATAACCACCATTCTGTAAAACTTACCTTTGAGTTCAGGTGATATCTTCTTGTTACACAATACTCCCGAGGCAAGCCTCCATTTAGTCCATGCTATCCTAGTACGATGTGTGACATCATCTTCGATATCGTCACTACTCTGGATGATGGACCCTAAATATTTAAATTTGTCCCTCTTAGGGATAGGTTGAGTGGCAAGTCTCACATCAATGTCCGCTTCATCCCTCGCGACACATTTTTGTACTCCAAGTATTCTATTTTGGTCCTGCTGAGTTTGAATCCTTTGGACTCCAAGGCATGTCTCCAAGCCTCCAGTCTATCATTAACTTTAGACTGAGTCTCATCAATCATTACTGTATCATCTGCAAATAGCATACACCATGGAACCTCCTCCTGGATAAATCGCGTCAGCTCATCCATTACCAAGGAAAACAGGAAAGGGCTCAACACAGATCTTTGATGGAGCCCATCTCAATAGGAAAATACTCTTAGTCTCCTCCCTCCATTCTTACTCAAGTTTTGGCTCCATCGTACATGTTCTTAATTGCTCTGATATATGCCATTGGGACATCTTTCACCTCTAAACACCTCCATAGGATATCCCTTGGAACCTTGCCATAGGCCTTCTCAAGATCAATAAACACCATATGAAGGTTCTTCTTTCTTTCCCTATACTTCTCCATTAATCTCCGAACCAGATGAATTGCTTCAATAGTCGACCACCCAGGCATGAATCCAAATTGATTCTTCAAAATAGACACTACTCTTCTCACCATCATCTCTACCACTCTCTCCAGACCTTCATAGGGTGACTTAGCAACTTGATACCCCTGTAATTGTTACAGTTTTGAATATCCCCTTTGTTTTTGTACAATGAAACTATTGTACTCCTCCTCTATTCATCAGGCATCTTGGTTGTCTTCATAATAGCATTGAACAGTTTAGTCAACCACTCTATGCCATCCTTGACCATGTTCTTTCAAAAATCTACTGGAATCTCGTCGGGTCCAATCGCCCTCCCTCTTTTCATCCAACTAATAGCCCTTTAAACCTCTTCAATTCTGAACCGCCTGCAATAACCAAAATCACGATGACTTTCAGAGTGTGCCAACTCACCTAACTCAATATCTCTATCTCCTTTTTCATTTAAGAGTTTATGAAAGTTAGCTTGCTACCTTAGTCTAATGAAAGTGTCATCCCCATTTAATCCTCGATTGGGCATAAATAACCTTCTTTTTCTTCTTCTCTCTCTTGATCTCCAAATCCATCACTAGAAGCCTATGTTGAGTGGAAATATTTTTCTTACATAGACTTTTATCATCCTTCTGGAGAAGTAGGTAATCTATCTGAGTCTTAGGTACCGTACTATGAAAGGTGATCAAGTGGTTTTCCCTCTTTAGGAAATATGCGTTAGCAATAACTAACTCAACTTCCTTGGCAAAATCCAAGAACGACGTCCTACCTCCATTCCTTTCCCCAAACCCAAAGCCTTCATGAATATCTTCAAACCTACTAGCAGTTGTCCCGATATGCCCATTAAAGTCACCCCCATTAAAGTTTTTTTTATCACTGGTATGCCTCACACAACCTCTTCCAGATCTTCCCAAAATATCCTTTTGACTTCCTCATCTAGGACAACTTGGGGCGCATAAGCACTAACTATGTTCACCACATGCCTACCAACTACGAGTATGATAAACATCATCCTATCATTGACCCCTCTAACATCAACCACATACTCCCTAAGGTCCTTGTCTACTAGGATGCCCATACCACTTCTATCCCTAGAACAACCTGAGTACCATAACTTATATCCATCTACGTCCCGAGTCTTGGTACCTACCTACCTGATCACCTGAACATATGTAATAGTAATATATCTCCTCTTAATACACTTCACTAGCTCTATTGATTTCCCTGTCAGTGATCCTATATTTCACGACCCTACCCTTAACTTGAATAAATCCATGCCCTTCTTACCACCCTTATCCCTAACCGCCGACCCCAACCGATGACATTACCCTAATTCAACATGAGATCCTAACATCACTAAACTAAAAACTACTAACTCTCTAAGCTACAATGATCCAAACTACTGACAACAAGAAGATACCAGCAAACTACCAACAAACAACACTATGCAACAATAATAACAAGAATCCAACAAAATACAACAATACAACAACAATATGCTAAGTAATATTTCCAACAAACAATATGCTAAGTAATATGTATACAACAATATACAACAAATATACAGCTATAGGTAGAGGAATCAAATATGACACAAATAATTGGAGGGCAAGAAATTAAAGATAAGTAACATACGACACAACTAATTAGAGTGCAAGAAATTAAAAGCTATAGGCAATAATACACTTGGAAGTATGTATATACAAGGTAAACAGTAGAAGGGAAAATAATCACAGCAAAGCTATAGGCAAAACAAAGAAGGCAAAATAGTGTATATACAAGGTGAAGATGGAATAGTAATAAAGAAATCCAACAATTAACTAAATAAAATTGCTTAAACTGAGAAATCCGGGAATAGAGAAAAAAAGGGGGGAACGATTGAACCTGGATCTCCGAAAACTGGTCGGAATTTGACTGTCGATGTTGGTCCAGTCTGCAAGATTGATGACTGACTATTGTTGATCTTCAAGATCGATGACTGCCGTTGTTGTGCGAATCCTCAAGATCAACGACTGAGTCTCGCCAAATAGACCCATCCACAACGAGTGAGAGATATCTCCGGCAACGTCTGAGGAACTTTATGTCGAAAAGTATGGTGGCCGCAAGAGAACGAGTAGAGAGAGATAATGTTTAGAGAGAGAATTGTCCCAAGGTATACTGGAAGATCCTTCAATATGTCAAGCTATGTACCAAAAAATTATTGAAAAATTGCTCTACCTCAATATGACAAGACCTGATATCTTCTACAGTGCTCAATTAGAAACATGAAACATGATGATTTTCCTTTAGAATGATGTCACTCAACTTATCATTAAGAATCATCACTTCGTCAAATAATTCAAAATCGTGATTTTCATGCATTTTATAAATAATTTCTAAAACACACAAAGACAATATACATATATATGAATGCAAACAAAGTTCACTGTCAATTCAAGACTACTTAAATTTCATCTCAATTGCAATATCAAAATTCACTTTTACAAAGCATATTGAATAAATTTCAACACAAATGCTCACACACTACAATTGCACCCAATATATTTATGATGATAAAAGTCAGCAAGTAATCATTAAAATATACTCTAGGGCTACTCATAATTCACTAATGTCAATTGATGGAGTGATTTTCACATGTGAATCTCATTTAATCAAAACTAAATAAGCAACATACGTTGTAGTAGACTATTATGGAGTTGAATAAGGATATATATAAAAGGACAGGTAACCCTGAGCACACTCGACAATCTTGTGTCATTGATTTAGACATGGTGAGTTTAGTGGTCTGTAGTTATTGAAAACGGAGAGGCATGGGTGTGTTGTCGGAATCTAGTTGGGAAGTAGTGAGCGATCATAAGTTTAGAGGAAATGGGTATAGGGATATTTTGGGAAGTTGAATTTGGTAGGGTCATTGGATGCGGGAGGTGGGGAATTAGGGAAATGGGCATATATTTTCGAATCAAGGTATTATGGATGTAGGTTTGGATTGGGTTAGTGATTAGGTAAGGGATTTGGGTTGGGTATCTATGTTAAATTGATTTGGAGTGATTGTGGGTTGGATTGGGCTTGTGTTTTTAATTTTGAAAAATCAAATATACAAGATTTTGGAACTTACCTAAGTTATTGAAAGAGTGTTGACGATCCATTGCACATGCGATAGGCCATCATATGTCACTATCACAAATGTTTGCATACATGGACCTGAACACCAGACACCAAAACTAATGGCCCATCAAGTTATCGATGGTCCATTAGTTTATACCATAATAAAACTTTAGAGATCATGTAGATTCGTTCACACCCGACACTAGAACTAATGGCCCATTAGACCTAAAGGCCTGCTCCCTTATCACAATACTAAATATATCAAGAAAATAAAAAGAAGTTTATCATAAATATGTACATAAATATTAGGTTATCCAATATGCTGAAAGAGCTAATAACAATATATATTTATATGATCACATTCTTGTCATAACCATATATGTGAGCTTAACTCATCGAAATCATTTTTGTAAAACATATATGAGCTTAACCCACCGATGATTTCATAAAAATCAATTCTCATGAATGCATATGCCATGAATGATTAATGAATAGCAATGGGTAATATAGATTCAATCTAAAATCAACAATATACTATGAATTTCAAGTAAATCCATAAGTAAAATTCGCATTCAAATTTCAATTTAGATTACCCATGCTTAAATCAAACTTCAAAGGGACAATGCATATTCAAATACTTATAATAATCAAATAATTGAACATATTATGGCTTAAATCAACTTAAAATCAACAATAAAGCATAGCCCATACTTCAATTGAATTTAATAAATAATAATATTTAAAACTCATATTTAAAGTACACAAAATTTCATGAAATTCAAGTAAAAAGAGCTTGGGCCTTCTTGGTTGAAAGGGACCAAGAATTAATCCCACATACCTTAGCTGATGAAGAAGTTTCAAGAAGATATTTGAAGAAGAATGAGTCTTCCCTTGATTCCCAAGCTTAGATTCACAAGAGTCCTCCGAGAGAGTATTCTCAAGAGGGTTCAATATAATTCAAAGTATAGGAATGAATTTAAATTAAGGAATAAAGTGTATACAGGTCATTTGAAAGTCCTTAGGTAGTATAGAAGGTCACAAAAGACCCTTAGGATAAACCATAATTATGAAAACGTCATTAATGAAACGAGTTGAAAAATTAAAATTTTCGTCTTAGGGAGGACCATACGGTCCTTGACATGCCATACGGACTGTATACATGTCTGTGATCCTACACTTGGAAATCTTTCACATGATAAAGGTCCAAAATGGTAATCCCATACATGAAATTTTTTCAAGGTGGCATCCATACGAAGGTTGGTACAGACTGTACCAAACCACGTGGTCTGTGTGCCCCCTCCATCCCACCTTTCTTAGAAAATTTCTTTCACGATGAAATTCTGAGATGGTGATTCAATATTTAAAAAAATTTCACTCTGAAAGCCATACGAAGAGATATACGGGCCATACCACCCATACGGACCATATACTTGGCCGTCCCACTTTACTTGGTCTCAAAAATTTGGACTTTCAAGACTAAGGCTACCGTGAAGCCTCATACGTACGTGTGGAGTCTATGTGTGGCATGCCTTAATCCAAAACTCCATGATTAAGCTCCAACACCCCACATAAGGCCAAGGGTCACTCCAAGGAGGCCCCATACAGTCTGTATAGCCTTATACAGACCATCAGGGCTCCCATGAAACGTCACCTTGGTCCAAAATTTTCTGAAACCAAAATTTTCTAACTCCAATGATGCCATACAATGTCCAGGTCCTTACATTTTCATCTCAAGTTATGGACTATGAAGAGGGATACATGTGTTTTAAGCAAGTCTATGAGTATGAAGGGTGGCCTAAGACCCTAATATGATATGGATTGTAATAATGAAAGGCTTACACGCACTCACATGAATTATATAAAATGAGCTATTATCTTAATAGGAGTCTTATGAATTGGATTGATTAACTTGATTTACCTTTCCTACATGACGTGTTTATGAAACTATGTGCTATGACTTATGACAAGTTTTATGAATCTATGATAAGTATGATTTTATGATACGTATTTTGTGAGATTTGACTTAGCACCAAATGAGGTTTTGAGGTCAAAGCTTCTAATCTCATAATTACTTGCCAACATAGATTTATGTTGTCAATATGGATTGACTAGTGAATCCACATATAGTATTATAATTATGCCACTCACTTATTGGGGTAGAGTTCTACCTTGAACATTGACTCCCTTTTCCCCGATGTACGAGTAGACATTGGGATTCTATGTTATAGGATTCCATATTATAGCTCGTATGGTCCTATTATCGGTTATGGTTACTTTTCACATATGTGTGGTACTTTATGACTCACTACATGTTTACTATGCTTTTTCATCTCATACTACATCATGAGCTTTAATGGTCTTATATTAGATGTTTACTTTACATTGCATTACCTACATACTAGTACATTCAAACATACTAATACATATATACTTCTTTGCCTATATTATATCGTAATGTAGGAACGGACGATCACCTTCCACCTCACTTTTGTGGCTAGAGTTGGAATTCATTTGAAGACTTTTGTTGAGTCCTCGTCATGCTTTGAGGACAAACTTAAGGATAGCTTTACTTTGTTGTTCTAGTTGGAAACATTACGAGGCTATTTTCTTGTTTTACTTTCCTTGAAGGTTAGCTAGGGACATATCTTAGCCCCACATATCTTAGTATGTTAGAGGCATAATTGAAAAAATCATGTGTGGAGTCTATGTTGTCTAGTTACTTTTCTTATGATATTATGCTTAAGACCTCTTTATTGATCTTTCGCTTGTAAATTGTTTATTTCATTACCTATGAATTCTTATGATATGCTAATAAGGTTAGGTTGCGGTTTCCTTGGGAATCTCAATCATCGTCTCATGCCTAGGACCTAGCTTGGGTCATGACACTCTTGCATTGCAACTATCAAAAAACTCATTTCAAAGACGAAAAATTGTTTTGATGGACTTGTGACGCATGAAAAAGCAAACCAAAGTATGCGATGAACCTCACGACGCTGGGCTCATGCCTCACAATGGAATCCATGCCACACCCTTATGTTATGATGGACATAATAAAGACGAAAAATTGTTATGATGGACGTGCGATGCATGAAAAAGCAAACCAAAGTATGCGATGAACCTCACGACGCTGGGCTCATGCCTCACAATGGAATCCGTGCCACACCCTTATGTTATGCGAAATCAGATTTGACAAAGTAGGGTCCAACTGAGATTAGAATTTTCTTTCATCTATTGTAATTAGATGACAAGAATGACATTTTGAGGGTGACAGTCTACAAATAGGAAAATAGGTTTAATCATTCTTTGCTACAAACTATTACATAATTGTTCTTAGTTTTAGTTATTGCTTTCATAAAAGGTTACTGTGGTAGGAATAAGATATTCTTGCAAGAACAGCATCAATCAAAGGTTTTGTTTACTTATATCTTAACTAGTAAAATTGCATGCGCTTCGCGCGGTGATCAAAGGGAACAATTAATTAATATTCTATATGACATGTTATAAATTTGATTAAGATAATTGAAGTACTACATTTTGTATTTATGAAAATACATTTTAAGCACAATAATTCATGAAAAGGCAAATTTATGATTCTCTTCTCTTAATTTAATATTTTTTTCAGAAGGTGGACAAATGCCCATGTATTTAAACAAAAGGGAATATATGTGTTCATATTCAGTACAAATACTCTTTAAAAAGTGAAATGTCTCACTATAGTTCTAGCTTATTCATTTCCATCCACATATAATTCACACACAAAGTAAAGTTCTTTAATTGTGGCAAGTAGAAACATAGAGTGTTCTCAGTTTTAGGACTTAAAAATTCTTTAACTTAACATATATATTATTTCACCACTACAGTGAATTGGTAAGAAAAAATAGTTACTCGATTAAAGAACAATTGATTATATGCTTAGGAATAATAATAATATTATTAATAATAGAATACTACACCATAGTTGTTAAATCATTACTTGATGACTTGGGAAAAAAAAAATACAAAACCTATAACATATAGGTGATCATTTCAAAACTTGTAAGTTCAGAAATTATAATTAATCAAAATATATTAGAAAATAACTAATTTCTATTTTTTCGTTAAATATGAATTTGAGTTTGTCGAAAGAAATTTAATTACTTACTTTTTTGCTCTTATCTCTGTAAGGAGAGGAACTGAAAAGTAGCATTTTTTAAAATTATCTTTTTCGTTTGATAATGAAGAGAGTTCCGAATCATTTTCTTTTTTGTAATGACTTTCCACACACGCGTTCCGGGGGGTTTTCAAGCGGAAGGCCTGGCGGAAATATTGGAGGAGGGGGGAAAGAATGCACGAAATCCTCGAAAAAAATTTTTGGCGATTCGAATTTTTTAATATTATTTGTTTTATTAGTATTAGGCTTAATGTCTATTTCTTGATGGCTTTCAGGGTCTGAAAGCAGCAACTCCTACACCTACCACAACTTTAACAGAACAAAAGTGGGGCCTCCTATAGGGGATATTAACACAATTACTATTATATTTTCTCAATTTAACATGCTTAACATGCTTA